>JBDODC010000003.1:600000-812401 GCA_039880875.1 Aspergillus pseudoglaucus | reverse complement strand
ATGATCGCCCTCTGCGGCCACCGACATGGGTCTGTGGTAGAAGACTGTGCGCTTCAACCATATAGCTTATGCGGGTTGCAATAACTGCTTCTAATGTTTTTCCAATTGTGTTAAGCAGTGCAATGGGCCTGTATGCCTTTGGGTCTGCATAATCAGGTTTCCCGGGCTTCCGCAATACTACTGTAGTTGACTTTCGGAAGTGTTCTGGGCAGTATCCCAAATGCAGGCAAGCATTAAACAGATTAGTGAGATGGCTCAGGAAGGCCGGGATGGCTAGAGCGCGATGTAGTGTCAGATTTGGTATCCCATCAGGGCCGGGAGCCTTGTTTGGTGCAGCCCGCCGGACTGCCTGACAGACCTCTTTCTCTGTAATGGCAGGCATCTGTAGTGGTTCAGGGTATTCATAACCAGGGATGTCTGAGAGATCTGCTTCAGGAGGCGGGGGAAATAGTGTCTCCCGCAGTGCCTGTGCTTTCCTTTCTGGAGTGTCATATGTTTGGTCCCCTGCGTGGAGAGTTGGTGTGTAGGTTGGTTGGACACCTCGGCGGCGGCGTGCCCAACGGGCCAGTTTCCAGAAGCCCTCTATTGATTCAGTTGCATCCTCCACGTGGGCACGGTGATTGTCTCGGCTCAGTTTAGCAGTTTCTCGGCCCAGTGTATGCTTGGCCTGACGGAATGCCTTGATGTCTTCCTCCTGGCCAGAAGCGGCCCAGCGTCGTGTGCGGTTAACATTGTTGCGTAGTCCCTTTAGTTCTGGGAGATATCCTGGGCGAGAGTATGGAGTGATCCTGGATACAGGAACAGTGTTCTTTGCAGAGTGTTGGATGCTTTTAATCAGGTGGTCAACTGTGGCATCTATCTCCTCAGTGGTAGCTAGGGGGTATATAGGTTGGAGGTTTGCAGCCAGTGCCTTTAGGAAGATGTCCCAGTCAGCTTCTAGCCATTGCATCTTTAGCCTCTCTGGAGACTTCTGCACAGATATATCTAATTCTGTGAGAATCGGTACATGATCTGCTGCATGCATCCAGTCTCGTCGGTGTTGGCAGCGCACTAGGAGATCTGTCACCTCAGTAGTTCCCCATGCCAGGTCAATTGTAGTCTGGTGGTGCCCCCTGCCTGTGTGCTTCTCATATGTAATTGTGCCTGGCGGTGTAAGCAGTTCTAAGCCATGGTTCTCAGCTATCCTGATCAGTTCATCTGCTTCTTCATGGCGGTGGTCATAGTCAAGTCGGGTCCACATTGGATGATGGAGGTTGAAATCGCCCACTACCACATGTTGTTGGCCGGGGTGTTCAGCCAGCGCGTTGTTCAATGTGTTAATGACGCTGGGTTGGCCTGTCGCAGGGCTAGGATTATATGCGTTATGAATGTGTATGGGGCCTATTCTTGTGTGCAGGGTCAAGGTGCTCAGGTCCTTAGTATGATGCTGGATCACCCACTTCGTCGGATCTAGCGTCTTGCTAACAAAGAAGCATACCCGTGGCATATTAGCCACGTTAGTGTCCTTGCTAGTAGGTTTGATCAGGAGGTGAAAACGGTTTCCAAGCATTTGTGAATATGTGGTCACTTGGTCTGTGTATCTGTTGATATAGGGCTCCTGGATAGCCAGGATCTCTAGGTCGCGCACCTCTTTCTCACCAAAGAGGTGTATCATCACCTTCTCACGTGATTTCCAGCAGTTGGCCTGCAGGATTCGAATTCGTTTAAGATCCATCATTGATTACAGTTCTTCCTCCATTGGGGCTTCATTGGAGTGATACTGGCTTTGCTCATCATCAGACTCTTGACCATGCTGCTGATTATAGCTTTTGCGTCGGTTTCGAGTCTGTCTGAGTACTCTTGGAGCAGCGTCAGTACTTGGGGCACTAAGAGCTCTTGCTCTAGACCGCTGGCGAGGGCCCTCCCTGAGCTGCAGAGTCTGGGTCTGGGTGTTCATCTCATCTTCTGGTTGGGTATCCGCCATAACGCTGTTTAGTTCAAGTTCATCTTCTGTGCGAGGTCTTTTATTGCTCTTTCTGGGTCGGCCTGGGCCGCGGCGTTGAGTGTGGTGCTCTGCAGCTTCTGCAGGGGTGGGGTCTTGGCCTTGTTCCTCCCCTGAGAGGCCTACAGAGCCAAGAGAGACTGGAGCACTCTCATACCATCCACGTCCATTTACTCTGTTATGACGTGCAATCTCCACTCGTTCCACACGAGCTGGACAGCTGCGGTCAAAGGCAAAGTGATCCTCTAAGGTCTTCTCACTTTGCTTAGTGTTTTGTTTTTGGCAGACTGCACACAGGGCCTTGGCACGGTCTCTTGCTGTAGGACAGTCCTGAGAGGAGTGATTTTGCGCGCAGTATGCGCATGAGGTAGGTCGCTTGCAGTTTCGGGCTATGTGGCCATATGCTTGGCAGTTGAAGCACTGCTGAATCCGATGAGTTTGGTCGTAGAATTCACATGGGTGATCGCGGCCATTGAGTGCTAGGCCTAGCAGTATGGCGATATTGGCCGCTCGGTCGTTATCAAACTCAACAATCAGCTTCGATGTTTCTGGTTTATGTTCTGCAGTATGTCGAGGGCCAAGAAGCCATCCAGTATACGTGATCGCCGTGGGGGCAGAAGCCAGGCGTCCTAAGTTATCAGCCTTAATGCGGGCTGGGGCAGCTGCTAGATCAAGCTGGCAGTTGACACCATTCATAACAACACGGTAGGATCTTCTTTTGATGGTTGCATTATCTCCAAAGGCGAGGCACCAATCTTTTGCTGCTCTGGCTAGTTGTTCCACATCTTCTAGGCTCTCTGCACGGAGGATAATATCCCCGCTGGGAAGAATGCGGCCTGTAGAGACTGACCGGTGTGCAATTATAGCATTATTAGATTCTTTAATGGCGCGGTTTGCTCGCTCCACAACCCTGGCCTCCTTCTGGTGGCGCAACGGGTCGATTATTTGGTGATCAGTGCCTCGGATATGGATCTCCAGGTCTGTTTTCAGTGGAAATGGGGTTGCTGGGCTGCTTGGAGAAGTGCTCAGTGTCTTGTTTGTGCCAACAGATCCATTGGTATTGCCCTGCATCCAGCCTGAGACCAAAGAAGATTTTGTTGATGTCAGGTGATTAGCTAGAGCCGCGTCTCGATATGATTTTGCGTAGCCAGATGGACTAGACGCTGGGGGGCTGCTGGTTACTTTGGGGGGCTGCATTGAGTACCGTAGAGTTTTCATCTCGTCCGTCTGTTTATTTAACATATTTTGGATTTGTTGGAGCACCTCTTTCTGGCCATCATGGTCTTCACTACCATTGTTGCTGGCGCGGTCGCGCACCTTTGCTGCAAGATCTTCAACTGAACTCATAAACCGGATGAATAGATCCCTGGGGGGGAGCCCCTGGGTCCGGTCAGCGACTTGCTTCAGCTCTGCTGTTTCTGTGAGAATGGCAGCTGCATGGGCGCATTGGTCGTGGTCTTTGTGATTGTATGAGTGGTTAGGCCACGGAGATGCGGCTCCAACCACCCCTTTCTTCTTTGCACCCCCCATTGTCAGCGACAACTGGGGAGAACAGCGTTGAAAGTAGTATCAATCGATTCCGCGTGTAGTTAAATATAAGATTCGAGTTTTCCGCAATGCGGGAACTCGCTCAGAAGGTAGGGGGGGGTTCGCCACTGAGGAGTTGTTTTGGTCCTCACATTATATGCGTAAATTCATTTTCAAGTAAAAGATAGGAGAGCAGAGAATATGAACCAAGTCACTGTATGAACATAGGGGAAGACAAAATCAGCTCGGAACGCCAGTCAATGCAAACGAGGAAAAGGAAACCGGAAGTGGAGGCGAGAGGGTACAGCCGCATTTTCCGAAAGGAAAAAAAAAAAAAAAGAAAGGGAGGGGTGGCGGGGTTTAAATGGCCAGGAATATAGATGAGTGCAGAATATGTGAGGGAGTTTGGGAAGAGAAAAGGATTTGGGAGGGGACGAAGTCAGAACAGTGAGAGAGGGCTCTTTTATATTGGGAAGCCAGCGGCCGTTCTTCATTACTGGTATCCGCCCTTTCAACTTATCAAAGGAAAGGTATTGGCTCCAGGCTTGACATACTCCCAAGGTTCAAGCGATGATCAGTGAGCCTTCTACGCCAAAAAGGCCAAAGCAATCAAACATGGTATACAGCTAGCGAGTGTTCATGTTCCGTGACACACTCAATGATCATTTGCATTCCTTTCTTGGCTATTCAAATGTGCTCTACTACATTGCATTTCTGGCTCTCCAACAGCATGCATGTGAAGATAGAGATGCACTGGCAACCAGTCACTCTGACATTAAGTACTTATCTAAGACCACTTGAGTGGAGTAAGCCTAAGATGAGTCCTGCTTCTGTGACTATTGGTTCCAGTTGTGTTTAATGTGTTCCTAGAGATAATACAGCCAAATTTTTTGATGATAGATTCAATCAATTTACTAGATCAATAATTACTATTAGGGCGAAAAGCTCCATTGTGACAGCTCAACGCCTCAAAGTCAGCTTATCTGTTGCATGAATTGATTCTCATGCCATCCAAGACCGATGCAGAGAGCAATAAGCCATCAACCATCAACTTCCATCATGCCCTCATCATCAATTCCATCCGAATGCGTTGGGCTGCTGCGTCCGCCATTGCTATCATGGTATCTAATATCTAGCGCTCCCACAACGGGCAAACACTTTTTACAGGGGTTGAGGTCCTTGACGCCAGGGTTGCGGAAACCCGGGTCATCATAAACGCCCATGATGGGGTCATTGAGATAAACACCATGGCCAGTTCGCCCGTGGGAGTCGGGGAGGATTCCACCTAAACATGTCACCATCTTCAGCATGGAATTCACCACCAGAGCTCCTGAGATGGTTGCGAGTCTGCATTTGATGGTACCACAATGGCGCCTTTTGCCGTCCTTCGCGGCCCATTCTGGCGTTAACAGGACCTCGGGGAATAGTCGATGCGGCGAATTTGCGGGTTTGACGATCTCCAAAGACAGCCACGATGCATGCGTTAGTGCTGTTGGTTCTGGCGTTAGGCTTGTCGATGACATATTCGTAGAATTATTATTCCGACCGCTTCCTCTTATAAGTGCCTTCTTCAAATGTATCGCCGTATGCTTCTCTTCTGGCTCTCACAGAGTAATTAGGAGCTTTAGTTCCTTTAATCCTTCTTACTTAATGCTTTCACTATTATCAGTTGATTATCATTATTGTTTAATTATCATACTTCTCCATGTCAGGTCTTCCACACCCCCCACGGTTCATAGATCTTCCCTTATCAATTCGCCAACGGATCTATGAGCATCTTATTCCACGCGATGAAGTCCGATTTCCCACGAGAAGCTTGGCCAAACCACATTATTTTGAAATCACAGAATGCGACAGAAACTGCCGGAACTTGCTACTGGCATGCCGCTTGGTTTACAATGAGCTGGCACCAATTGTGTACTCAACAAAACACTTTATCGACCAATACCGAAATTCCCACCTTCAGAGACTGCAGAGATTAACACCAACTGCTGTTCAGTCTCTTGTCAAATTGACTATTCTTCTTAATGTCAGCAGCTGTAAGCCAGGGTGGCCATGCTGCAAGGAACGGCCAAACCATTCTCACCCTGGTTGTGCCCACCATGATGGACCTCTCAGTGCAAGGTCACCGCACTACCAAAAAGTTATTTCGGAATGGCACCGCACTGTTGACCATCTTGCACCATATATTCAACCATCTCGTCTTCATCTATACTTCATCTGTGATGTCGCTGATACAAGTGCTGCTGTTGCTGTTGTCACACCATTAATGAACCGGGGCCTTCCCTTACTTGCTGAGTGCAATATCCGCCTTAGCAGGGACATTGACCCTTCAATCCAAAATTTGGCCCACCGAGCGGCAGAACAATCCACAGGCCATTCAATACATGTTGCTACCGAACCACATACTCCATTCCCCTTTCTATTTTTACCCGCTGAGTTACGACTCCAGGTACTCCAGCATACAGATCTCGTTACACCATATCGTCAGGTTGACTGGAATCCCCGTGATGGATATTACTTGCACTATGGTGTGAGAGGCTGCGACTGGAATTGCAATCCTGATGATCACCATGGGTGCCAGTTTCGACAATGCTGGAAAAACCCCGATGGTCATGGGTGTTTTTGTTCTCGATATCATTCCGCTTTCTCAAACCGTTGTCGGTGTTGGCGGCCGCCTAGGCCTCTGTTTCTTGTCAGTAAGGCCTTACGGGACGATGCGCAAGAAGTGTTTTTCACGCAGAATCAGTTCATCATTGCTCCGGTTGATGGGTATGGTGAGCCTGCAAAAACAGTTCTGGAGCGCTTTGAAGCATCGATTTTCTTGCAGGATATTATTCCTGCACATTTCCTACCCCGCCTGAGATTCTTGGAATTTGTATTTCCACCATTGGATGAAGAGTATCTCTCACCACGACGCTCGGCACTCCACGATTGGGATAATACAATAGATACCATCATGAAAAAGCTGGACTACCCCAACTTGAAACTACGCATTTACTTTGCAGACTTCTACAATGCTAGCTATGCCTCGCCTTTCCGCAAGAAGATTACCCGTAAAGAAGGCATAACCAAAGTGGCTAGTGCATACATGCGCATCGTGCGTCCTCTTGAAAGTCTGAAAGCCCATGGACTCAGTCATTTATTCGTGCATGCAGCCTGGCCGTGGTCGTGGACCGAAGAGGGGCGGAATACACGCATATGGAAGAAACACATTGTCGAAAATGATGTATTAGTTATTGAACGGCGGCTGGAGAGAAGGGTAATGGGAGAGGAGTATGATAGTGTGCGGTTAGGAAAAAAGGAACTTGAGAAGAGCCAATGGCTCAAGGCGCATGAGAGGTCAGAAGAATTTGCCTCGGTGATTGACTAAAGGCTGCATTGTGTTCATGGAAGGTTGTGCATATAATGTACACTATATCCAGCACCTTACTTTCTGGCCATGATAATCTTGTAAAGTTGTTGCATTATATTCTTCATGACTCGGGTTTGGGGGGGGGGTGTTTGTCCAATAATGTGAGATATACTGAGAGTGTGCAGGTGGAAAGTATGGGACTGTTGACAGGGATGATGATAGTTCAAATTTCTGAGGCAGGGCGCTCAGGAGGCTCGCTTGGGTGGCATAGCCAATAGAGGATATCAGGGGTCTGATAGTTTCGGATCACCAGATTGGATAAAATTGATAACTCAAGCTCTTTAAATCGTGTGCCACCACTGCGATACCTCCCACAATGGGAGCTGCTGGTTAAACAGCTTGCATCGCCGCGTCCCGACCAATTCGTTATTATTAAACCTGGTTTAATTCTGAGTAAACCGGAAGAAGGCGTCGCCAACACGGACGACTTCGCCTGGCGACTAGTATCTGCCGTCGTCAACGCGCGCGTCTCCAGCCAGGAATACGGCAACAACTGGATCTTCGTGACGAGCAGCACCCGTGTGGCAGAAGAAACAATCAACCAAGCCTTCTGCCCCACCAAAACAATGCGGACTGTCACACTAATGCTCGACGGCCTAACGGAGCACGAATTCTGGGACATATTCCACCGCGAACTCAAGTACCCGCTCCAAATCGCTCCCCACCTTACCTGGCTCGAGACAATGCGGAAATTCATCCAGAATATAGGAAACGCGCACCCGCTGTGGCACCTCGCACCAGTATTTGATTTAATGCACGGCAGAACAGGTCAAGGACCCATGCTGGGTGCATCGGAGATGATATCACCATCGCAGAAGATGCATGTTAAAGCGACTATTCGGCGTAACGTGCAGTTCCTTATTGAGGCGGGCTATTTTGCGGGCCCAACAGGGCAGAAGATGGAGTACGTTCCTGGGAAGGCGTTCCAGCGCACGGGGAGAGTGTGGGATAATGTGAAGAGGTTGAGTGTTAATGGTGTGTCATGATCGTCGGTCCTATAGGATGGACTGGTAATATGTTTTTGTGATTCATGGCTGATGTACTTTACTTTGCACTTATATTTTATGTGTATGTAGTAATGATGATTGTATTGTTTATGATAATCTGGTGAACTACCAGATAAGGATGTAGACACGTAGTTAGGGCTACGCCAAACTGGGCGAAACCACAATTACCATTTCGAGAACTGATGGACCTTCGGCTACAGGGAAGGCTGCTAATTTCAATTCTCACTAATGCATTTCGTGTCCGACTAGTAACAGGTTCCCATGGATGAAATGGATCGTCCCACTCTGGAGGGATTGAGAGGTATATAGACTTGCCCCATCCCTCCGTCTTCCTATGCCCATTCTTTTCTTCTTCACCTACTTTTGGCATATCCTCACCTTGGCCTACCTAATTTTCTCTTTCGCTCCCTACTATTTGTTTCCTCAAACACACTCTATTTCCCCCCTCAAATACCAAAAATGGAAGCCTTCGCCCCAGCCCCCTGGGCCACCACCGCATCCTCTCCCCCGCAGCTGGCATCCACGCTCCCCCCTGCAGCTCGGCGCCCTGTCCATCGGCTCCGCCTGGTCCGCGGGAATGGGTAGCATGGCATAAAACGTCTCCTTCGTACTGCTGGATGCTTTCGTCGCCGACAGTTGCAACTTCATCGACACGGCAAACAATTACCAGAACGAGGAGAGTGAGACCTGGATTGGGGAGTGGATGCGCGCGCGGGGGAATAGAGATCAGATGGTCATTGCGACGAAGTATACGGGGGCGTATCGGGGGTATGAGCAGCCGGGGATGAAAGGGAAAGTGGTGAATTGTGCGGGGAATAGTAAGCGGAGTTTGGCAATGAGTGTGCGCAATTCGCTGCGCAAGCCGCAGACTGATTATATTGATATCTTATACGTGCATTGGTGGGGTTACATGACGTCCGTCGCGGAGGTGATGGATAGTCTGCACGCGCTCGTGATGTCAGGCAAAGTGCTGTATTTAGGAATAAGCAACACGCCCGCTTGGATTGTCAGCGCGGCGAATACATATGCTACGCTGCAGGGCCGCACGCCGTCTAGCATTTACCATGGTCGGTGGAACTTGTTGCACCGTGACTTCGAGCGCGAGATCCTCCCCATGGCGCGCCAGTTCGAGATGGCGCTGGCACCGTGGAACGCGATTGGGGGCCGGAAATTCCAAACTGAAAAGGTGCTGCGTGAACGCCAGGAGCGCGGAGATAGCAGTCTGCGGAAGGTGATAGATAGCGATGCGCAGTCTGAAGATGAGATTTGAATGAGCCAGGCGCTTGCGAAAGTCGCTGCCGAGCATGGGATTGAGTCCGTTACTGCGATCGCGCCGGCTTACGTTCTCGCTAAGGTGCCATATGTCTTCCCACTTGTTGGAGGCCGCAGGGTTGAGTATTTGTACGATAACATCCAGGCGCTGAGTATCCGGCTCTCAGAGAAGCAGATTCGGTTCCTGAAGAGTGTCAAGCCATTGGATGTTGGGTATTCGCAGAACATGCTTGGTGAGGAGCCCGGGGTTACGGGACATGAAGGCATGGCGTTGGTGCCTGCTGGGAAGATTGCTTTTGTGAGGTATCCGAGGGCTATTGGGTATGAGTGAGTGTACAGACTAGACATTGGTACTCGAGTCAAGGATGCTCTCGCTTAGTATACTTTGTATGGACTAGCGTGTACAATAATGCATATGTATTATGTTTGCTCTATCATTGGCCCGTTAATATTACCCACATATGCAAGGCTCCCAAATCAAGAATTGCCGGCATTCAGTCTACAAGTATACACAAGGAGTATCCTTGTAACCTCACCATCAAACATTCAAACAATTCCTATACAGGCTAATACTACATACAGCATAGTACATTCCTGTCCTCTACATAACAAGCCACCGACATATCACCTTCAACCCAGTCCAGACCCGCACTCCACTGTGATATGTATCTCCACGGCGGTAAGTAATAAGCGTGGCTCCATAGACTAGTCCTCTGGGGTGATATATTATTGCTTGCTTTTGCTGGCCGTGGGCCGCCATCGGGCATGGGCCGGGAGGAATCATCCGCCGTGCATAAACTTCGTAACCGCCGGAAGCGTCAAGTGCATTTCCATACAACGGCCGTCATGTCATGACATCGGAGGACGTACGGAGTACATCCTGTGATGGTTTCCGTTGGTTGGGACGATCGTCTGCTTTAAGCAATGGATGTGTGGTGAAATCATTGACAATCGCGCTTCTGACTCGGAATCAGTCCCACCGGCTTAACGCCGAACCGGTTCGGTGTTGGCTGGATTGGGGGATTGGATGTGTTGTCGCTCTCGATAAACGCGAGTCAACCAACGCTCAACAATAAAATGCCACCCTGTCTCTTTGTCTATTCCCGTAAACAGTAACAGCTAAAGCGGGTTAGTGGGTTCATGCTGTGGGCTCTTGTGGGAACGCCAAAACCGCACTAGCATAGTGACTACTGCATGTCCGAAAAGAGTGCGGAAAAAAGAAGTTTGGCGGTAAAGCCATTGACTTTTGACGACCTTGTTTTTTGTTTTTGTCCTTTCTTTTTGTTTTTCTGTGTCGATCATCGGATTGTCAGACGCCAGTCCTGATTTAGTTTCTGCATCATAAACGTCCACGGCCAGCCGTTCTCGGCTTCTGTTCGCCGGAGGAGGTCGAGGAGGATATTTTGGGCTTGGGGATCGCGGACCCAGGAGCCGCCTGTTGTCCAGAATAATAGCGATTAGTTGATGTTCTGAAATTGCAGTTGAAAATCCGCATAAAAGGGGGCGGAATAGTTCCATACAGGCACAAAGAGCATGACACGCCATGGTGCGTGCGGAGGGATCATCGTCCGCCGATAGAGCGATCCCGAAGAGAACGCTGAGGTTTTCCATAACTTCTTCCTATTTGCATTGTCAATATCGTTGTTCTCTCGGGGATTATTCTCCATGGGATTCGATAGGGGGAAAAGAAGACATGGTAGTTTCCAGAAACCGTACCTTTAATCGTCTGTCATGCCGATCTGAGTCAGGACCCATATGCATGACTCGTAAGTCATGTTCCCTTATCAGGGCTTTAGCCATACAGATGTGCTGGATCGCAGTCGCTGCGGCCAGGGAAACCGTTAGCATATGCTCCATACTCGAATCGGGAGAAATCCCTCCCATAAAATTAACACGTCAATAGAATGCCACGTACCATGCCAAGGACTAGTATACCACACGACAGGAAACGGTCGGCTATTTCTCGGGTCGGCTGGGGAGAAGTGCAACGGCTGGAATCCAGCTGGGTGTTCGGACTCCCATGAACAAATCTTTTCTCGTAATGCGTCTCCATCAATCACGTCGAGTTGGCCCTGGCCGCTGCCGTTGTTGTAGCAGTAATTGATGGTTTCTGCTAGGATCCAGATGGCTCGATGGGTCCAGTATCGGTCGTCTAGGAGGGTTTGGGAAGCCCATGCTTGTCGGAGTTTCTCTTCGAAGGGGCTAAAGGTCAGTCGAAGGGGGTTTTGGTAGGCTAGTGCGAATTGGATATCTTGCATGACGAAGACCCAGAAGGAGGCTTCT
Organism: Aspergillus pseudoglaucus; assembly: GCA_039880875.1. Lineage (NCBI taxonomy): Eukaryota > Fungi > Ascomycota > Eurotiomycetes > Eurotiales > Aspergillaceae > Aspergillus > Aspergillus pseudoglaucus. The sequence continues at coordinate 800,916 of JBDODC010000003.1, read as the reverse complement.
GCTAGGCCGCCGGAGGTTGCGCAGTCGACGTGCGAGCTGATGTAGACGGATCCTGCTAGCAGGTGTCGCTGCAGGTCGCAGGAAGGATGTTGAGCTGGTACAATTAGCTGCGAAACGCTCTTTTTCAAAGTCGCAGTAGCACGCACAAGATATTTGCTCGAAGAACCGCAGTATCACGGTCGAGGCAAGAAGAATCTCGATACTAATGTTGTAGTCTTTGTTCTCCAGAACTGGGAGAAGAATTGCAATACATCGTTCGTGGTATTCATCCGCAACATGTGGCGGTACCGATTTCGTAGTATGACAAAGATGACGGGCAGATATTGCCAAACAGGCGTAAAGTAGGAGGGGACATAGAGGTGCGCGGTCAACCACCTCACTCGAGAAGTGTCTTTCAAAGTCACACGCATCAAGCTGTCATCTTCATTAGCTCTTGCTCAACTCCAATAAGGAATGCGGAAATATACCCATGCACCAAGAGCCTTTCGATAATGCCTCAGAAGAAAAGCCTCATTCAAACTAGCCAGCTTTGGCCGAGCGACCAGGGTATCTGCCGGAAGCAAAGAGTTGACAGAACTAGGCCGAGATGCAGGTAAAGCCCTAGGATGCGCCAAATCGCCCGGTGAAAATGAAGGCAGTAAACCGCTGGGAACAACTGGGGGTGTCATCATGGCTAAAGATGCTGAAGAGCGGCTATCAGACGTTGTTTCTGCGCTGAATGGCATTGTCTCGGAAGATATAACGTGGTAATCCGCTGCTGTGCGGTCTGTTTCGTCTTCGAAAGCGACTGCTACAAGTCAACCTTTGCGCCTGCTTTGTTTGTTATCCCACAGGCTATGAACGAACCGTCGGGAGGTGTGTCAACCCAAGTCTGGTCGTTCGGAAATGCCAAATCACTCTCCCCGTATCGAGGCGGCCCTTTAGCTCTCAGTGATGGATTCTGGCCGTGTCGAAAAGTGATTTCTTCCGGTTTTGCAGGCGCGGGTATACACCGTCGTCCGGAGCGCTGACACCGTAGACATTCAACACCGGTTTTGTCACCTGCACAGGGTATTAGAAACGATCTAAGACAATATATGCCGAAAACACGGTCTGGCACATCAAAGTTAGTAGGGAAGGCATGCGTACATTTCAAATGGCGCTGGCGGCAAGTAAGACTGTAGCCGGGAGGACTATGTTAGCGAGCCATGACCAGGAGACGAAACCGATTGATTCAATCGTAGAAACTGACCATCCCCTCATCACGGTATCCAGTTGGTCATCGAACAGCGAGTGAAATAGCCATGGATAGAGACAACGTCAAATGGGAAGAGGAGCGAGACAACAATGGAAACAATCGCGCAAGACAAGCAAGCGAAAACCAGTTGTATTCTTTGAAACTAAGCCGAATCACCAACATCAACAAGGATTATGACGGGGGAATGTGGTGTATTTAATGTCCAATAACAAGATGGTTCGTGCGAGGTGGAGGGAGGGGAAATGATAGACAATACTGAGAGGACAAAGTCCAGCCCAAAAAAAAGAATAAAAAAATAATATCAAAGCAAAAGAGGAAGATCTTTTTGTGCTTGGCGTGGACAATCGACTTGAGCGATTTCCCAGTGGTCCAGTCTCCAGTAGAAGAAATGCCGTGTGCCAAACAAAACCCCCCCCCCCCCCCCCCCAATAAGTGACAGGCCCATTATGTGGATACCTCCGGACAGTGGTCCTGCAGTCGCTGACCGTTAAGAATCCGCCGAGAAAGCCGGGGGACAACAAGGGCGATGATAAGCAGACTAGTAACAAGCAGCAAGCAAGCAAGCAACATTTCCGGCACGTACAGAGAAGCAATCATCATCGGCATGTCCCCTATATTCTTCATGCATACATAATATGTGCCAACTTCAGCCTGTAAACCAACGAGCACAATTTTACTGCCTTTTTGCCTTTTGTTTTTTGCTTTCTTCCGGACGGCAAAACATGGCGAACTGACACTCCCGCCTCTGATCACTGCCCGAATTAGAAAATCCTCGAGGAGTTTATTCTCCCAGAGCCATTGGCGGAGAACACCTTCGGAGGAAACGATTAAAAGGGGGAATAAAAAGGGTAAAATGCACACCAGCAGGGTGCCCTTTTTGATTGACTTCTGCAGGTCCGGCATCGTAATAATCATCGTCCGCGTCGCAGTAGTCGTCGTCGTTTGTCGCGGTCCCCTCTCCAAGCAAAGACTATGCTTTTTCTGTTACCGCCAGGATCCGCTTCGGAATAGCGTCCAACGTCCCTGCACCGCCGGCTATTCCTGTTGCGTACATCGTGGCCGATGATTAGCCCATGAGTTCCTCACCACCAAGTCCGTCCCCTAGTGATACCACTAGACCGGCTAGTTAGTGGTTAGACTCCCCTGCCAGACACACCGTCATCACTCCCGACTCCAACCGTTTTCGTGCAAAGTCGGTCGGCAAATCAAAACGATCTGCCCTGTCTGGCCATCAGTCAGTCAAGGTTAAGGTTGACAATTAGCAATGACTGACTTTTTACTCCGTCAAGCCATGCCCCATTCGAACCGGGCAAGGGACCCAACTCGTACGAACACCTGAATGGTTCACCCATCCGAATAACTATTGTGTTCTGTGGTTCGCCTGTGGATCCGGGATCCGTTTCTTGAGAATGACGATGTTGAACCCCCGCAACACATGGCCATGTTCCAATTCATGCGCAATCTCCGGTTTGGGTGTTCTTCCTTACTGCTGACTCGCGGGATGCTGATGGGCAGGGACAAGGGGCCTTGTTTCCACGCAATCTTCTCCCGAAGAGCGTATCTATTCGCTTACCAGGCGCAGCAGCAGAACCGTCGTCTAGCGTACCCGGAACGTGTTGGTGACCCCAGTGCTCCGTAGCTATGCAGCCAACGTAATCGGATGCTTGTATCTCGCGACGCATCGTGCCAGTGGCTACGCACAAAGCATCCAATGGTATTCATCCTCCGGCGGGGGATTTTCTGGTTGGTTCAGGGCGGGCATATATTATGGTATATCACCGCGCTAAAATAGCCTCGTTATCTCCGGTCGAGTCAGTCCACTCACGGCCGTTGTACTACTCAATTTGGTTATCCGGGCACCTGCCACCTGCTAACGGTGCATATGCCTATGGACCCTCCCAGGTTGACCGCCAGAACACGATGTCCCCAATATTATAGTCGTATAACTGGCAACACTCCATTGTCACCTATACACAGTAAATGTTGAACAGCTCCTGGCTGAGTGGTGACCAGAGAAGAGATGCACGTGCGGAGAGTGCGGGGTCATGTGATGCACCAGATCACCGTTGAGCTCAACGTACCTCACTGAGAAAAAACACTTAAAAACACAAATAGGAACCCCGGGGATATGCACTCATTTGGTTAGGTTCGCACATCGCTACAAACAGTGGAGTCCACTGCCTATCCTTTACTATTCACAGCAACCCCAGCTAACTAATGACCGCAGCGACCAGTATGCATCAAGCCTGGCCGCGTGAATGATCACGACACGAAACGAAGCAGGTGAAATGAAACAAGCGCCGCGATGTCGCTGAGCCGTATCCCCTATGTTGAATGGTGGGTGGGCAACTCTGGCGCGTCTCGTGAGGATGTGGATCGGGCTTCCGTGACTGAATCGGACGAGGAGGCGTATCTGGACCTTCCGGATGATTCAATAGCGTCTTCGTTTTCATCGTCGTTGAGCTATGTTTCCATAAGACGACCTACTGAGCCAGTTGCAGAACGGGGATGGGATATGTCCATTGAGGATGAAGCAGTTGACCCACCGAGTTCTGGGCGAGAGCAAACAGGCATGGAATCGGAAGACCTGCCTTTGGATGAACCAGGTCTTCCGAATACAACTGGCGCCTGGGAGGTAGACCGCCACAAGCGGATGGTTCAGGTCTCCATTGCGGTACTGTCCTGCTTCCTCTCGTCGGGGATCATATTCGGATTCGCGGTCATCAAACCAGTATTGGTCGAAGAAGGTGTATACCGAGGACTATGCTCCCCAGAAGAACTAGGCCAAGGTGTAACCGTATGCTACGGTCAGGAAATCCGGTACGTCCTGCCATATATGCCTATGCCGGCTGCGATCTAAGCTAACAACACAGCCTAAACCTAATGTTCACCACAGCTGCCATCGCAACAAACCTCTCCGCACTCCCCATAGGCACAATCCTCGACACCTACGGCCCACGAGTATGCAGTATCATCGGAAGCTGTCTTTTAGCCATCGGCTCTCTTTTATTCGCACTTGCCAGATACATCCCCTTCGACGCATATATCACCGGCTATACACTCCTGGCCCTTGCCGGACCATTCATCTACATCTCCTCATTCCACCTGTCAAACACATTCTCCGCGCGCTCGGGATTGATTCTCGCTATGTTGACTGGAGCATATGATGCGTCTAGTGTGGTGTTCGTGGTATTTGGTTTTATCAGTGAGCATACGGATGGTGTTGTTGGGACGCAGTGTTTCTTCTTGGTATATCTGATGATCCCACTATTTATACTCACTACGCAAGTTACTATCATGCCAGCCACATCATACAAAACAGTGGGTGAGCTAGTCTTACAAGCAGAAGCTCATATGGCTGCAGAAACTGTCCACGAGGGCAGTCATCATCGAGAAATCATCACCAAAATCCAATCCCTCCTTACTTTCCCCAACAGCACCCACAGAATCACATCCTCGATTGGACGACATACACACCTCCTACCACAGACCTACACACCCCAAACCAAACGCGCAGACCCCATCCTCGGAATCCTACACAATCTACCCGCGCGCACACAAATCCTATCTCCCTATTTCATCCTCTACGCCCTCTTCACGGCCCTCACAACACTCCGCTTAAACTACTTCCTCGCTACTATCCACCACCAGTACTCTTCTCTCCTCCACTCGTCCGCCCTAGCAAACCATATAACCCAGACATTCACCATCCTCCTCCCCATCTGCGGTATAATCACAGCTCCCCTCACAGGGATAATCCTGGATACATTGCCCACAATCCCCACCACACTCATACTAGTCATCGCGGGATCGATACTGTGTCTCATGAACACCATCCCAAGCCTCCCCGCAGCATACACAACAACATCCCTCACAACCCTCTACCGTCCCTTCTTCTACAGCGCAATCTGCGACCTTGCGGCGCGAGTCTTCGGATTCCGGAATTTTGGGATCGTGTATGGGCTTGTTATTTTTTTGTCTGGGGTGGTGGGGTTCGCGCAGGTTGGGCTGGATGTGCTTACACTTAAGGTGTTTCGAGGAAGAGAGGAGAACGGGGTTGAGGTGGTTAATTGGTTGTTCACGGGCGTCATCGGAGTCGTAGGGGTGTTGTGGGTGAGTGTTATTCGGTGGAGGCGCTGCGCTATGGAAAGAATGGATTTGGAAAGCGTAGAGGAAAGGGAGCCATTACTTGTCGACTCAGTCATTGAAAATCAGTATAGAAGTACAGACAATCTATGATTATATCCTATCTTAGAAAAACAACAAATTAATGCTCGTGCATACACATTAAACAATATAAAAACCCTCTAGACACCAGACATGCAATGTATATATATCCCCATGCCATTCCATACCATGATCATTCATGCTCCCTTCGTAGGCGTCATAATTCATATCCTTTTATCTTTCTTTTTATTTCAAGCGAGAAAAGAAACCCATCAACAACTTAATTGAAACAATCTCGCCACTTCCAACCACAACCTCTGCCCCGGCTGGTCACAAGCAGCATCGCACCAGAGCAATGTCCCCACTGCATTGTGAAAGTCGTTCCAGCAAGATATACGATTCTGGCGAGCTGTGTGGCCCAGTGCGGAGACAAACCATGTTCGTTCGGGGAGGTTTTCTGCGGCGATGCCGCCCAGCGCGAGGACCCATGTTAGTGCTGTGCTGGCGTCGGCGTAGTCCCATATACAAGAGGAGGTGGGGCATTGAAGGATTGTTTGGATGAGGCGGACGAGGTCGGAGAGTGGGGTACTCCCCGAGGGAAGGGGGAAGACGACGCCAACACCGTAGATGAGTGCTGCTAAACGGCAGGCTTCGTAGATGATTTCGTGGGTGCGGTAAGTGTGGCGTTGTTGGAGTTCAGTGGCGGAAGGGAGAGAAAGGACGCTATAGTGAACTAGGTTGCGTTGGTCAATGAGCATCGTGAGGTCTGATTTGACCATTTTTCCTTTGAGATAGTCTTGAATTATGTTGGTGTAGACTCGGGCTGCTTGGAAGATTTCTGCCATTTCTGGTGTGAAGCCGAGGTCGCGGAATCGGCCGAAGGCGTGGTCGATGTCGAGGGGGTTGAAGTTGAGTAAGGTTTGTAATGTGTGGCCTCTACGGTGCTTTTCGAGGGGCATCCAGGCGAAGACTGGTCGTGAGAGGTACGAACTTGCGGTGAGTATGTCGGAGCTAGATCGGATCAGCAAGTATTCATATTACAGAAGAAATGCGACTCACAAAGAAAGTATCGAGGCAAGTCCAGGAAGCTCAATCTTCTCAACTCCACCCCGAAGCATAACCATCTGAATCAGGCCCTTTACATGGACAAGATTCGGCGGCAAACTCCCATAGACATCAAGCCATTGCAAACGCTGCAAAGGTGCCGTGAATGGCGTACCATTGGCACGTTGCTGAGAACTATCATTCGACGTATTGTGTGCCATGCATAGTACACTCAGAAGAACAGCATCACTTGCAGCCCGGGCGGGATCCTGAACCGCCTCGTTGATCAACTTGATTGTTTCAATCTCGACCATTTGCAGGGTCCGCAGGTCCTGAGGCTTAAAGGCGCCATCTGGTATTGAACGATTGCGCCATCGAGCGCATTGGTGAGACAATGAGCTGAATAAAAAAGCTGTGAATAGTGTGGCATCCGTCAAAGAAAGCGGGAACCATGTCGAATTCCCAATGATCCCTGATCCATTGGGAGAATCGGGAGTTAGAAATGGCCAGACGACCGACAAGCCTATGCAATTAGCCTAGTTCACATAGTACGGGAGAGAGCACACCAACTGTAGCCTTCATGTAGACGGATGAATTCCGGTGAATAACGAGAAGGATAGGTGTGAAACGGATCCCAGGCACTAACGCCGATACGGTCAATAGACGGTGTTGGAAGACGCAGTCGACTGACTTCCTGGTTATGATTATATGTATGAGAGTGTTCATGAATGCTGGTACTCATTTGTTGAGGTGTAGGGGTACGGTGCGGTGTATGGGGCTGAGGTTTCACAACAGGACGATGGACTAGGCGCTGCTCAGAACTGCCACCAGGGATAAGAACCGGCGCATTAGATTCCGACGACGAACGCGACAACGGTTCGACAACATCCGGCGACGAAGAAGACCGCGACAAGCCTTCATATTCATCCAAAAGCGCCACCCTGGAAGTCCCCGGAGTCCCATCATCCCGTTCAGTTTCTTGCATTATACCCCCCGTACCAGTCTCCAATTCGGGCGCAGACGACCCCTCAGTAGACCGATCCCTCGTCTGATCCGAGATCCACTTCCCAACATGGGCGCGCACCATGCGCTGAATCTTCAACTTCTCCGTCTCAGACGACGGTCGCGCATTAACAAAATGGATCTGGTCCTTCTGGTTCTGGCTCTGGTTCTTTTTTCGCCACGACGCAGCATCTTTCGAGGATGAGGATGTCATTTTTCCATCCCAGCAGCGCGCATCAGCATCACTAGCTCCGCTGCTAGTTATCACGAGTATAAAAAACGGTTCGGGAGACAGTAGGGCGCGGATGCCAGGGCCGGCATCCTGCGGTTATGCGAGATCGGGGAAGCAGAGGGCAGTTGGGAATGCGTATTTATCAAGGCCCAGGCTAGGCTGTTCTGATCGCCTCGTGTCTGTGGTTTTGGTGCGGTGCGGATATTGTGCGGCTGACGGATATAGCGTCGGAGAGGCAATTGTGAGATGGCAACGCTGCGAATGAACACGAGTCTAGTCACCGCAGGACAGTGTGCCGGCAGCCAGAACGAATGAAATGCTGGCAATTGCAAAGTTCAGAAACCAGAGGGTAAGAAGATGATAAAGTGTCGGGGAAGCGTGGAAAGAGAAAAATGGAAGCGGAGTGTGGTTTATGGCCTGCAGTTTTAGGCAGAAAGATGGCCATGTGATCAGTCGATCGGTGACAGCGCAGATTGCAGATTCTAAGTTCGCAGAAAGACAATTGGCTTGCTTGGCTAGCTGCTTCTACTTGCTTTTTTCTGCTTGACCTCTGAAGATATGGGCACATCGCCGAACTCGGGCGGCGGCTGCGGAAATAATGCCAAATCGTCACAACCTTTGCCTCGGCCGTTTACCACAAGCTGCAGAATGTGTGCAGAATGCATGCAGAAATTGAAATATGTGGTATGTTTCTACATGTTGTATTTCACTATGCATGTTTGGGGCACCGTGCCCGGATCAATCAATCTCAAGCAAGGTGTATTTCCCGCCCTCTCCATACTCCTCCAAAGCATGTTCCACGGCAGCCATATACCCCAACACCTTCTCTTCCTGCCATCTTCTCCCAACGACCTGGACTGCAGTGGGAAGACCCGCCATCTTGGCTGCATCGTAGTGCATCCACGCACCCTGCGCAATAGCATGGTTGGATCCGAGGCGCTTCAGTATCGTCTTGTACGGAGCGGCAAGGGCGTCTTTCACGGCGTCCACATGGGATACTGGTATGACACCCGCGGAGTAATCAAGTAGGTTCCAAAGGAAAGTATATCCACACGACGAAACGGCATCGCGCATAGCCCTGTGAGGAAGAGCAGGTGTTGCATTGGCGGGACACAGGATGAAATCGTACTGCTGGGGTTCAGCATCCCACCAGGCGTGCCAGGTGGCACGGTACGTCTCACGCTGGTAAACAAGCTTCCAGTTATCCGCAGCGGACTTGGGGCTGAAGGATTGGATCAAGGTGGCCCATTTCACATCGCGCTTGATGTACCGGACGTAGAGGTAGTAGAGATAACGGAGGGGACGGGGAAGGTTGGCAATCCGGGAAAGTTGGTCGGCACCTGGGTCGGAAGGCTCGAAGCTGTGGAAGAAGGAATTGAATGTGGCACAGCCGTCAGAGTTGAGCAGCTGGGAAGCGAGGTTAAAGCCGGTGAAGGTATCAGCGGTGGCAGGAGGTGTGATCTCGACCACAGTGTGGCCGGCTGCAGTGAGAGCGGTAATAGTGGTCGAGAGGGAGCGCTGGATTGCTGGGGTTGGAGGAACGACACCTGGTCTGTTAGTATTGGGTCCATGATCCGACAGAGCTCAGCTACTTACCATCGTCCGACATCACACCAATCCGCAGCTTTTTACTTCTAGCTTCATTCTCTTCTTCTTCCCTCCATGATATTGGATGGACTGTATAGTCGTACTTCCACGGTTGCAACCCAATGATTGACCGCGAAAAGTACGTCAAATCATTCAATGTGCGTGCCATTGGGCTATACACAGCAGGAACCCCCTCTTGCCCCGGCATGCTGGTTCTACCACCAGACTTGGGCCACCGACCAGTACTGCAGCGGAGGGCATAAATACCACTCCACGCCGCAGGAACACGGACGGAGCCAGCAACATCAGTACCAATGCCAATGCGACCTCCCAGGGCAATCAAAGCCGCTTCTCCACCGGTTGAGCCTCCTGGACTAAATGCGGGAACATGTGGATTCTTGCAAGTTCCCCAGAGAGCGTTGGCGGACTCGAATGACAGAAGAGTTGCCGGCAGTGCGGTCTTCGCATACGGAACGGCGCCTGATCAATCAGCCAACGTGCAATGACAATGTACTGGTTCAAGCTTGCTTACCCGCATCCTTCAACAGCTTAATCATAACACCGTCCTCCTTCTCCGGTTGCCCACAGAATTTAGTATACCCAACCGAAGTCTCAAACCCTTTCACCATGACCGTATCCTTCAAAGAAACAGGTACACCAGCCAGTGGTCCCTCCAGGTTCACCTCATCTTCAGCCCACTTCTCTGCCTCCGGAACAAGCAGCTCTGTTACACAGTTGGTCTTCTCGTGCGCCTTGACAGCCACCTTGCCGTACGTGCGGAGAACATCGACGGCAGACACTGAATCTTCCTGGACATCTTGCACCAGTTCTTCTATTGGTTTATTGATCACAGACTTATCAAATGCACTGAATGGAGCGTGGTAGCCGGGTGGAAGTGAAGCAATACGGTTTGCCCGTGCTTGTCTCTTGGAGTCGCTGTAGACTGTTAGTGTCTTGAAGTATGATCGCCGCACGAGTATAGAGTAGTAAAGAAGGCCCCACACTTACCGGATGCGACGATATGAAAAATAATCAAATGGAGGAAACATCTTGACTTCTCTCTGACCGGCACAGTGTGACACGCACAGAAATGAAGGATTGCCGGGGGACTGCAGCGCTTTAATAGCACTGGTACCTGAGGTATCTGCGGGGAAAACGGTGGAGCAGCGATAAGCCGCTGATAAGCGCCCTTCCCGATTGGGTTGTTGTTACTCTAATGGCTAGTTGTGGAGTAAATATCACTGATATTCCTACTGAGTTCTCTTCTATGTACTTTACTACCACTTAGCAGTTCGTATACTACAGCGCAATAGCTACAATAGCCAGTTGACAAACAAGTATTGCAAAGTCCAAAGTCGGCTGCTGATAATTAACAATATCCATGATTGGCCAACCCTTTTTGGCAGGTACATGCGGACAGATCACGTGTATTTCTATTGGACCGTCGTAAAGTACTTGTATGCAATTTATTTCGTATCAATAGACCTAACGCCAAACACCAAGAATGACCTGAATGGCTCTGGTTTGTATTCAGAGCAGGACCAAAAAGAAGGGTATTTTCTCGAATAATCCACCCGAACGCCACAAAGTAAACTTGCTAATCGAGCCATGTAGATGACTATCTCCATCAAACTGGATTGTCGAAGTCCTGTGATCCTCCCTCGAGTTGTTTGTATGGGTAGGAGAGGTCCTTGAGACGTTCATCGAAAATCGAAAAGTCCATAGTGCATGAGCCTGCGATTATTGGGAATCGACTTTTTCATGCGACTCGTGCGACGGCTCACGTAACCAGTTGTGTGTAGCGAACCACCAAATCACCACCACGGCCGCTGCGATGAAGAAACACACGAGAAAGGCAATCAAGAAGCCACAGGCGCAGGACTTGCGTTTCTTGTGTTGTTGACGTTGAATCCACTCGTGTCTGGATAACCACACCGTTAGCCAACTGGACGACTGCAGAGCTCAAAAAAAGCTGGGCAGAGGGAAATATCATACGAGTACACCACCGTTTCTGCACTCTCAGATGGCCCCTTTGCTTCCTCGTCCAGGCGGATGGCGCGCGAGAAACGGCGCCAGAAATCCGGGTCCCGTACCAAAGCCATTCCCTAGTTGCGAGAATGTATGAAACGTTGTTGGTCTTAGCAAGCGAAGAGTTAAAAAGAAGGTAGGTAGTTGGATGATAACAGTAACAATGATAGCAACGAGAGTCGAGTGGGTGTTTTATCGAGTAAGCGAGTGAATGTCGCGCTGTTTTCGGAACTGAAGATGCCCGAAAAGCCCCCGAAAAGTGGCTGGAACTGTACACAAAGGAGTGAAGCGTACAGGTAATAGAAACAAAAGAGTGTCGAAGTGGTCGGTGCAAACAAACGGATAAAAGAGTGACGATACAGCACCTCTACGGGGACATTGGCGATAGGTCGACAAACAAGGTTGAAACAGAAAAAAGAAAGGAACATGGCAGCTGAGAGTAGCTGAATAGGTGTGTAGACAACGCGTGTCGGGCAATACTTGTTGCGGACATTCTCGATGGAATGCTTTTGTATAGATTCCAAACAGCCCTGGAATGAATCCAAATGCGGAATGTGGGTGCCATAAAGTTTTGGCCAATGACAAGGCAGTATTTAGTTGACTGGCCAATGAGAGCTTGAACGGAGATTTATTCTTCCGGTTTACATTGCATTCCGCCAATCAGAAGTCGCGAGCTATCACAGGTATTCTACATAGTACGTAGCATAGCATTGGTACAACAAAGTTCATAAGTCAGGGTCTATTCTTAGTGTGCTGGAGTTGACTATAGTGTAGGGTGTCAAGATACAGGCGAGAGTGTATACGCCAGTTTCAAGAATCCCTAGAAAGATCAATCGAGCAACCATTTGTTCTCTTCTGACGCTCGCTTGTCTTTGAACCAGGAATCTCTCTGAAAATACAATGCTGCTTCTTTGACCTGCGACAGTGTTAGTAAGCACTATCATTTGGATGAAATCAGGGATAGAAGCACCTGTCAGTAAAGGCATGAACACCGTGGGATAGGTTGAAAAAAGACTAGAAGATCTATTATGGTACTTACCTAGCCAAGGAGCGGAAAATCGATGTCACGGCCACCTAGTTGAAGTATCTTGATATACTTGTTCAGAGATAGTATTGTGTTTACTTGTGGCCGATTAGGCAAGTGAGCGGGGTGTCACCTGACATGTCACATGAGAGGGGTAGTCAAGTGTCTCACCACCTTCTCCTCTACTCCTTGAGTAAAATATGCGCTCTTCTTCTTCTCTATACATATAAGTACTTACCTGGTACTCTATATATTTCTTATTATATCTACTACAGCGCATAGCGTACTATTACTGCCTGTTATCCTGTCATCGGGCCCCCGCAGTGTGTGCCTGACCGCCCCGCCTCTGCCTTGTGCCCACCAACTGCGACAACGCGACATTTTCTTCAAATTTTCGCATTCGCAGGCTATGGCATTGTTGCTGTGAATGCGATCCAGCTATAACTGCCCTCAAATGACCCCTCCGCATCTCGTCGTGGCCCCAATTCCCTCCCGGCCATGTCGTTCAACGATCGTTACTTCTGGGGGCCGCTTATCAATGCCGACAAGAGCCCGGCTCCGTTGCTGGAGCAGCTCTGTTTGGGCATTGCAGAGTTGATGGTAAGCATACCCGCGTTATACTGCATAGAAAGTGAATGCCAACACAAGTCCCTCGCAGATCAGCTTCCACGATTGCGGAACCACCGATCTCACTCCAGAGCGACTTGCAGCCTTCTACCATAAAGTCGGCGGCAATTATGATCCCTTGTTTCTCGAAACGAAGCCATCTGCCCTTTCGTTTATCTATCAGTCGCTAGGCTGCTTTCACAGCCTCCAGCCGTCTACCAATGCCTTCGAACCTCCGTCCCTTCCGGCCCTGCTGCCGAGTGGCTTTGTGCGATGGCAAACGATCCAGATCCTGTTAGACCCGAATGAACATGTGCGTTTCTTGCAAAATGCTGTCAGGATGTGGGATATTCGCAACCCGTTCGGGGGGTACTTTCCCAAGTCCCTCCCTAGGGATTCTTTCCCCCCGGGACCGGATATGGAAATGATTCAATGGCATGAGCAGGTTAGCCGGCGGCTAGAGTATGATTACCTGAAAAGAAGCGTCCCACGGTCGCCGCCGCCGCCAATCTCTGAGCAATATCAACATCGCTTTCTTCCCAGCCAATCAGCTTTAGTACCAGTCCGAAAGGAGGAACCAGAGGAGGAGAGAGCGCTTGTTCGAACCAAGCATCGGACCGTTCCGCAATATCGGTACGTTGAAGCAAATGATACACCACCCCGTGTGCCAAATGGAAAACGCAGCAGCGCAGAGCATCCACCGCCGCCCTCGCACAAGATGCCACCGAGGCTATCGCCGCCACCAGAGATCAAACCACGAGCCCCGTCGCCGCCAGTCTGGCCAGAACAAGCGGTTAAAAGCAGGCGCCGGCAGCGCGCATCAAGCATTCCTGAATCAGTTGTTCCAGAAGCAATGCCAGGATATTATCCCTCTGATGTATCTTCTGAACCTCAATCGCCAGCGCCAGAACCATCACCTCGGTACCATCGTCGGTATTTGTCCCCTCACCGAGGATCCCGTGCGCGTCGACACTCACATGATGCGTTTTCAAGAAAACCCCCTCGAGATATCTCCCCAGACTATCCTAAGCATTATGCGCCTCACCATAGCCACAGACATTCAGGCGGATGGCGCGACGCAAACGTACCCCAGAGAGTCCATTGGGCATACAAGGAGGAAATACCCCCACCAAAACACTCAGGGGTCAGATTTCGCGAATACGCTTCTGAGGAGCCAGTAACGGTTCCCTCCAGTCCTGAATCACCTGCATTCGTTCCCGTCCATCCGCGATATGCAAACCCTGGCTACATGCCACCTCATGCCCCAGATCCGAATATCGAAGATCCAAGACGACGTTATAGTGGCGGCAGTCTTCCAGAACGTCCTCGATTTGCGGGCCCGGGAGTCGGCCCTTGGCCACCACAAGCTCCTGTGCGGATGTACCCTGCTCAAGGACCACCTGCGGCATATGAAGGACCACCTACGGCATATGTTCCAGTACCAGTACCGGATGTGGAATATGTGGCTCCGAGAAGGATGTATAGATGATAATACTAACAAATCAGATTGAACAGCATGACATTGTTCATTCTAGTAACCACGTCCCAGCTTGATTTCCGATTGCTTCGCATCATCCGCGACATTGACTTCTTATCCCGCCGGGCTTTCTGGCATGACAATATACACTCGCATCTACACTTTTGAATTCGCGACGGCTTGGCTACAACACCGAGACGCATTAACTTGGCGGTATTTTCCTTTCTATACAGAATGTTGCACTATGTATTTACGAATAATGATGATACGATCTATGCATACACATAAGCAAGCCTGCAATATGATCGATTCAACCGAACTATAAACCCGCTTATTCCCAAGCAAAAAAATCCATCCCAGTAAAAACGCCACCCCAGCAAAACATCCCCATAAAGCATCAAACCGGCTCCATCAACTGCCTGACTATCTCCACCTTCCCCCTCTCCACAACCCCCCTCCCCGCCAACCTCCCCAACACCCTAACACACCACCCCTGACAATTTTCCCTCACAGCCTTCCGATCCTCCGCCCTCGGCGGCATCTCCCCCTCCGCAATCTCCTTCACAATTCCCGCCTGCTCCTCCGAAACCTCCGCTAATTGGTACAACGTGTAGAAGTTTTCCGCAGTCGTGATATCCACATCCTGAATCGAAGGCTCATAGATCATTGACTCTGCATCGCCTGTAACTTGATATAATTCCCCCGGGGCATTTTCACGAGCCAGGAAGAGGGACCAATGGTTTGGTTCGGAGGGGGTTTGGGATTCGAGGGAGAGGGAGAGGTATATTGGGTCTGCACCTTCTTTCTCGGATTGGTCTGGCTTTGGCTCTTGAGTAGTGCTAGTGCTGGTGGGGGGAGCAGTGCATTCGATCCAAGTTCCTGTGCCTCGTAGACGGCGGAAGTGGTGGTTGTTTACTTGGCAGATTTCGCGAAGGCCGATTGTTTGGATGGGGGTTGAGAGCGTGGGGTAGTTGGGGGTTGGGTCTGGCATTTTGATGTGTGTTTGTGCGTATTAATTCTGATAAGTCTGATCGATATGAAGAAGATAGCGGTGATGTCGATGTTTCTTGGAGTTGGAGGTAGTACAAATTCGAAGGTTGAAGCCTAATCTATGTATCACGGTCACATGACGCTGACTTTTTGTGAATATATGGGAAAGAGTAGTTGATTGGGTGGTCGGTCGAGCAGACCGGCCAGCTACCCAATTTGGCCAAACGAGGGTGGTGAATAAGCACGTGATCATGAGGTGCTAACCCTTTTTTGACCATCTGAATTCTCGACATGCATGCCCTCAAGCAGCAGCGGAACGTGTGGGATAGGAGCGTTGGCATGGGCGGACAAAGCCTGGGCATGAGCGAGACAAATGTGGAAATCAGCGGACAAGATCAACGTCCACCGATATGCCGATGGAGTGGACCATGACAGAATCAATTGGTGCGGGTTTCCTGTACATGACATGTTCCGCAGGATCAATGCTCCGCTCTCACAAGTCATTCGCCTTGCCCTAATTTGATCGTATGAGTTTTATCAAAGACGAGAAACAGTGATTATGCCTCCAGACACAGCGCTTGAAGATAGTCTATTAATTCGCTGAACCACTGAGTTAAATGTTCTACACAAAAAGATGTTAGAGTGGGCTGTTGGGTAATGAGTTATGTGCTAGAAGTAAGATACGTATTTCTTATGGTAAGCTTCAACTTTGGTTAAACGAAAGGACACATTGAAAACCATTGCATTATGTGCCGTCCAAAAAAAAATCAAATGCGGGTCATTGGTATATATATTCGGTGATGCTGCCACCCGATTCCCTAGGCAATAACTAAACAGATCATAATTCAACAATCACCACACTACTTAAGAAACACAATTATTGTACTCAAAATTGTCATCGCTAATATGAACTACAAAAGAAGCGCCCCGAAGAGAGGTCTACACACCATAGTATAAAAGAATAAAGGATCTCCGATCCCATTGTCCATTGCAAAGTAAAATATTAGACAAATTCTAGGCCACAACACCTAGCTCCAGCTGCAACTCTATATCCAATTTCCTCCACAATGCGCTCTCGAGGCCCTGTATATATGTCAACATTCCAGTTCGAGTATCATTGGACCGGGCCCCGTCCTACGTACATTTTAGCTTGATGCTCTCTAACAGCAGAGACGGAAGAAAGAGGTGTTGTTTGTGACATCGCCGTTGTTGACGGGAGCAGTGTCGTCGTTGGGGTTGACCACGTTGGAGCGCTGGGTAGTTAGCAAATGGCCTTCTTTGATGTCAGTCTGCTTACCTTCTTCTGTCCATGTGATTGTGGGTTAGATATCAGCCAGTTCAATTGAACCAGAGAGGAATCTTACGCACTGTTTAAGTCAGTATTAGGGCCCAACAGATGAGCAGGTGTCTTACAAGCTATATATGTTGGTGAGCAGATGCACTTGGTTAAGACTTAGTCCAAATGGGCTAGGAAGTACGCAGGTTCTGTTTGACGGATTAGCAGATAGAGTCAGACGAGGTGAGAGATTAGCATACCAACTGCATTCGTGAAAACGAGAGTCAACCAATCATTTCCCATTATCCTCTCAAGTATGGAAAACTTACAAACCACATATAGTTAGTACCTTTGTATGAACTAGAATAGTGGGTAGCTCACGCTCTGTAGATAATAAGTCAAGCCTGACATCCAAAGCAGCTGTTTCGCAGCACCAGTATCTTGGTACTTACAACCTATCTCCCGGTTAGCACAATTTATCGGTATACAACGTGTGGCAGCTCACATTCTTTTCCGCTGTCAGACAACCATCTTCGAACAGCCACCCAGATTTCTGACCGGGTTACTCACATTCTAGAGCTCGGTTAGCTTGGCACCACCACAAAGTAGGCAACGAACTTACGGTCTGAAGAGAACAATATCACGTCAGTGGACGGAACTCAGTTGGATTGGTACCTGATACAGGATGAGATGGGACGTACCACCTGGAGAACTGAGGATGTTAGTAGTTGTCAAATTATAGCCAAAATACCGGACGGAGGGGATCAACTGGCAGTCTGGAACAGTGTATGGGTGGCTCATGTCAATGATCATAAGCACATAGTGATTGCAGATCATTGTAGAAGAGAACTCACGCCCTGCTGGTGGTTAATACCTATCCGATTGGACCGCGTCAACAGGTCTTGGGATAAAAGCTGGACATACATTCTACAGAGCAGTTAGTATAAGTCACCACGGAAATACCATGGCAGAAAACTTACATTCTATACAGTGTAATAGAGGTTAGACGGCTCATTATGCAAAGGCCAATAATCAAGTTATGTGAATGGATAAATCATACAACCTGACATAAATTAGTGACGTGATGACCAACAAGGGAAATAGAGCAGAACCTTACAGGCTGGCCGAAAATACAAATCATTTCATGTTAGCATCGAGTTGGCTTGACCAATCGGGAGTAAAGACAGACTACTTCATCCACATACAGCCTGGTCACACCTCGTGTTAGCATTGCCAGGAACAGTTTGTTCAAGAAAATGTACTCACTACATCACTATTCTGTAGAAGACCAGGGAGGAACCTTATCGTCAGCAGTCCATCTTCACAGAACCGGAATACTCGCAATGACACTGCTCCGAATGGTTCGTACCTGGCTCATAGTTTCTCGGGCATGGTGTGGACCAAGGGGAACGGCCACAGCACCAACGAAGAGGAGGACCGTGGTCAACGAAGGGAAATGCATAATTGTGCAAGGAACGAGTAAATAAAGAGTGTATAAAGTCGGGGAGAAAAAGAAACAAGGTGAAAAAGAGGGGCTGATGGGTGTGGTGTAAAGGAAACAAACGATAACGATGATATGTCTGGAGTATAAGAGCGATGCGAAGCAGAGGACGGAGAGGAGTGAGAATGGACGTATCAGGAGAAACCGCAAAACATTTCCAGGTTCTCGATAAACTTTACTATAATCTCCCTGCCGATCGCTCTCAATCATGGAACAGGCTTCTTCAGGATCCAGCCGCGCGCTTGACGTATCAGATTTCATTAGCTATTGAGGAGTTCAAGCATGAACTTGTGGAGCGAACTGTTTCCGATACTCTCTACGCGGAGCAATAGAATACGACTCACGCAGCCAAAAAGTTCCAACCAATAGGATAAATCTGAAGACCAAATACCTCTTTGGGAAAGACTCAGTACACCTTCGACATTACCCTTTGATAAAACTCGCTCATATTCTGCTCGCAAAACGACCATTACTCCAGTCGGAGATATATAAAATTGGTAATTGGTACAAACGTTCCGAAGTCGTGTACGGAGTACGAACTACAAGGCTGGTAAATCGATTAGCCCTAATACTACCCCTGGGTATGTACGACTTTCACTGCTCTGTGTAAAAACATAGCAGGACATGTACAGTACTCCGGAGTACAGAGGTATGCCTGATATTTGGTGTAACGTGCATCAATCGTCTACAGAGCAGGGACTGACTCGGCGGGTCCATTGGATTTTCTTTTTTTTTTACGTTCCATCGGATATAATCTGCGGCACTTCTATCCAAACCATCAGTTGGCTTAGCGTAACAATTAATTACTGAGCATTTAACCCATATTATCCATAGTAATTTGTACATCAACGCAAATCGTATGTTAATCCCACAACATGCTCAAATAGCATGCAATTCAATACCCTGGCCCACGAATTTATCGTATAGTACTCATCACAAAAGGCTAAACAACTCGTGGTGGCTGTACCTCGCAGCAAGATACGCCACCGCAATGCCAGTACGTAGACCACAAGCTTCTGCGCGAACCGGGTAAACGACGACCACACAACCGTAGACGACTTCTTTTTGAAGACGGCCGCTTATTCGACTTGGGAAACAGCGTGGCGGGTACGGGCTTGCCCAAGAACTCACACAGAGGCTCCCACCCTTGCTTGGGATTTCATTCCAACAAATTGTGCACAGGCACTACACGACGGACGAAGTGATAATGTTCAACAAAAGCCTGCCGCCCATTACGTGAAAAATCTCTCTTAAACAGCCCGTCAAACCCCAGCCGGCACATACAATTCCCCTTTCCGAAACATTTCGGGTCGATCCATCCCAGCAGCGTCGCGAGTGGGCTGTACATCTGCGCCATGATCGTCTTCTGCATCGACTGCACCCAATCGTTGGGGTCACGGAGCGTCCACATTCCGGCGTCTTCGGGGTTTTTGCATGATCGATTTCATGTGGTATGTATTGTATCCTAGTTCCTGGAGGGCCAGCCATGTTGCTGGTAGGTCCGTCAGCCTTCACAACTCGTAGAACATAGTAGTTTCCTTCTGTCAAAATAATCAAAGACTCAAAGTGTTCCTGTGCGATATAGGCCAAGCACGAGAACCTGCATCGACTTGGCACGACTGCATGTACGCCGGTCGACATTATCCTGTACGAGCACGCTTTCGGTATCCTGCATGTTGATGATGGGACGAGGACTATAAACGTATGCACTTAATACGCGTTGCAATCGCGATAGCAAGGGCTCTACTGGTACTTATGACTTAGACATTCATAGTAATCTTATCCGTCTCCTAATATAGTGCATGGTCTCTGGAAGTTCTCGGTTATGCACGCATTAATGTTGAATTGGAGGACTGCTTAGCGTGTTTTCTTGGACCCAGCCCGTCGGCTTCCGTGGAATACTATACCAAGATGATAGAAATTTTACGATACTTTATACAGCAGAACCTCAATCAGAGATATAAGAGGCATGGGGGGCTTACCCCTAACACGGAGAGTTTTATTGTTCTGCGCAAGCATACTTACTCTACAAGGATATCGGCATGTCTCGTCACCTATCATATAGTGATGCGTTGGCTGCCTGAAATGACCCAGCGAGAACAATAAGATTATCTGACAATCCCATAAGAAATCTTATCCTATTAGATCTTACGACTTTCTCGGGTTCTTGAGGTCTGCTGTATAACCGTACCCGTCTTATTTTTGTAGGACATGCCGTATACCATACATATAAACTCAGGCAAATAAACTCAGTCTCCACTGATCTTCCTCGTGTCTCCTTGATCAGGGCAAAGGTGAAAACTTGGAACCGCCGAGCGATTTCAAATTTGGATCCGAGATTCCGTGCACACTATGACGTTTCTCGCATGATATTCAAGGTCCCATGGCAAGGGATTAGCGCGAATGTTGGCTAATATTCCGGTGATCTGGCATTGTTTGGCATGACAGAATATGTGGGCCACTTTGCGCTAGGATAAAGACGCTGGGGAGCGAAAAGTAGTAGCAGGACATGAGCGCAACAATTGCCTGGAGAAGCTGATACTATACCAGATGGAAGTGGCAGTGGGCATCTCGGGCTTAGTCATGGCAGTTGCAGTACTATATCATTCACAGGGAGTCTCTTCAAAAAGAAAAAAGAAAAAAGAGGCTATAGTTTGGTCCGACCAATTAGCAACGACCCGGAGGCGCGGAACCTTTCTTTTAAGGAAAGTGCAGATGACCCACTTCCTTGCAGATCCACGCTAAACCTAATCTCATTGCGTACCTGTATGTAAGGGCGTATCGTGACGTACCGAACATACCAATATAAAATACAAGAATACAAGTATAAACAACGGCATTGTAAACAAATGGGATCCTACTACCAACCGGTAGAAACAGGAAGGAAACAGTATGGAATTGAAGTGTGTATGGAATGAGCGGCTACATCTTTGACCTTAATAGTGATTACGAATGCGCCAACTCGAAAACCATGACCGGAAGTCCAAGGCAGGGTAGGATGCCACGAAAATGCACGTAAGCATGACGAACGTCGAGCGAGGCTCCATATAACGATAAACTATTACAGTATTGTCATTTCTAGATGGATTCTGGAATAACACGGCGCGTGGCTCCCATTTTCCTATACGGAGTCATGCATAGGACACTACTCTATATGCAGTAATCATTTCACCACGTCGGGATATGAGACGGGATAATTGATCGAATTAATAGGCCATCGGTTCACCTCGGTCGAGTTTATGAGATAAGGACCGAGATTCAGAGAGATTGAATCGAGCACAGACGGAATAGACCGTGATTCGTATCTCATAGAGTAGGTGGGTGATGATCGTGCTGGCATTGTAATCTCTGACAGTCCGAGTAAGAAAATGCTTTCTGTAAAGGACTTGTTGTAGCAGCGCAGTGATTACCTTGTTCATTCGTTGTTGCGGCTATCCTAGGTCATCGTCGCATTCACTTTTTGTTTGCTGCTTGACTTGGCTGAGAGCTAGCTACTAGCTTGCGCTGTTGCTTGCTCCTTCTCACTTTCGTTAATCTTGTATTTATACACACATTTATCTACACCAGTAATCGTTATTTAATACCTTTTGCTTGTTGTTTTCGGACGCATTTCGCAACCATGTTACAACTCGTCCCCAGATCCTTCGAGGCAACACCATGCCTCTTTCCCACCGAAACGCTTGAGCACAATGAGCGCAGCTTCAAATAAATTGCGCTGCCATTGAGTGTCAATGTTAATGGCTCGAAGCCGCTTTCTCATGGTGTCGTCTTGGAAGCCTGGGCGGTTGTTTTGCGATATTATCTTGGCAATGATATGATTTGCTTCAGATGGATTAATGATGCGAACGAGCCTAAACACGCTGTGTGTCATGGTGATATACCTGCGCACGAATCGTTGGATTCTATACGTACGTCGACAGCAGAAAGTGGTGAAGACTCGGTCCAAGCGCGGTCCGCGAAGGATTGGATTCGATCAAACAACTTGCTCAATACTCTTGTTTGGAGTCAGTCGAGTTCAGAATCAACCCTCGAAGACCTCCAAGATACTCAGGTAATTGCATTCCGTGATATCACTTTTGCATGTATACTAACCAACCCAGTGCGCTCTTGCACTTTTACTTTCCGAAACTCCTACAGGCCTCCAGGCAAGCCTAGCCTACGCCTCTCACGTCATCGGCGACACCATCGCAACCACTGTCGCAGAATGCGTTGTCCGCGCATCGCAGGCCATCATGGAAACACCAGGGACCACAATTAGAGACTTGAACCTCATCGGTCATCCCTCCTGGTCGCAAATCAGCCAATGGAATGCGACGGTACCCGAGACTTTGAGGGCATGTATGAGCTTATCGACGAAACAGCAAAGCGCTATCCGGATAGAACGGCGCTTGAATGCTGGGATGGCTCTGTATCGTATACGGAATTGGCTGAATATACCTTGCGGCTTGGGAATTTCTTGGTCTTTCAGAATATCGGCCCAGAAGTACTGGTCCCTGAGTGCTTCGACAAGTCACTCTGGGCTGTCGTCTCGATGCTGGGTGTGCAAAAGGCTGGTGGCGCATTTGTGTGTATCGACCCTGCGCAGCCGATTGATCCTTTGAACGCGATTATTGAAGAAACGAATGCGCAAGTTGTGCTGTGCGATATGCTATCTTCCTCAGTTCCCAACGCCATTCCAGTCCACGCACATGTAATGCACCAACTCACGCCCTGTCCGGACCTCCCTCGTCGCGCGCTACCCACCAATGCGGCCTTTGGTACATTCACCTCCGGAAGCATGGGTAAGCCAAAGTGAATCGTCCATAATTATCATGCCATGTGCTCAAGTGCCGAGGAGCATGCCTCGAGGCTGAGCATCAACCGCAACACGCGGACTTTCCAGTTCGTGGCGTGTACTTTCATCGTCAATACCTTTGAGCTATTCACGCCCCTTGTAGTGGGTGGATGTGTCTGTATACTATCCAAAGAAGACAGACTGGGTCGCTCGACCGGCGCAATGCGCGATCTCAACGCAAATTGAGCCTGCCTTACACCTTCGTTCCTCCGATCTATATCGCCAGAGGATATTCCGCAAGTCAAGACTCTCGTCCTGGCCGGTGAACCAGTCCAGCAAGATAATCTGGATATCTGGCGCAGTCGCGTGTAAATTCTGAATATGTATGGAGCCTCGGAAGCCTCCGTCTGCATGATTGGCGACCTTTCCAACGACCCCGTCGAGCGCTCGACTATCGGAACAGGAACAGGCGTCACAGCTTGGGTTTTCGATGCAATGAACGACAAGAGACTCGCTCCCATTGGCGCAATCGGAGAGTTGACAATGGAGGGACCTGTCTCAGCACGAGGATACTTACATCAATCAGAGAAGACAGCTGCAGCGTTCATCGCTGGCACTCCGTGGCTGAGGAAGATTCGCAATGGGTCTCCATCGCGCGCGTACAAGACCGGTGACCTAGTTCAACTTGGATCCGATGGTCGTATCAACTTGGTTGGTCCTAAAGATATGCCGATCAAGTTGCGTGGACAGCGAATTGGGCTCGAAGAGGTCGAGTTTCATCTTCGACAGACACTTCCGCGCGGAATTGAAGTTGCAGTTGGTCTGGCGAGACCTATTGATCAGCCTGAGAGACCCTTCTTTACTGCTTTCATGACGTTGAAGAAGTTGTTTGGGGATTATTTTTACCCTGCTGACCTGGAGTCCGCAGAAAAGCTCAATTCTGCGACAGAGAGCTAGAAGGACCGCCTTTCTAAAGCAGTTCCAGAATACATGGTTCCCTCCACCGCTGTAAAGCTGAACTATATGCCTCGGACAGCGTTTGGCAAAATAAACCGCAATGCTATCGGTGACCTTGCCTCCAAACTTACCGTTCTCGAGCTTACGGCCGCATCGAACAAAAAAGAGCACAATGAACCCCCTACGCACTCTATGGGCACAAGCACTGGGCATCACCGACGCGAAACTCATCTCCGTAGACGACAGCTTCCTGCAGCTAGGGGGCAGCTCCATCGAAGCCATGAAACTGGTCAGCTTGGCCAGAGATCAGAGCATCGGGGTCAGTGTCGCGGATATCTTCACGCATCCCCAGCTTAGCGAGATGGCAGAAGTATCTGTGCATCTCGAGTCCCAGTTTTCGAGGATATCCCCTTTTCTCTTGTGTCCAGCCAGGGTGCGGACTTGGACGAAATCATCGAAACGGCTGCTACGCAGTGTCATGTTGGAAAGTCGGCAATTGAAGACCTATACCCCTGCACAGCGATGCAAGAGGGTCTGATGGCATTGAGCGATATCCGGGGCTCTCCAGGCCGTCTTGCGAGGTAGTATCGAATGGCAATTAGGCGATAGTCTGGATAGTTACATGAAAGATGACAAGCAGCGTCGTATGCGAGCTGGCGACGCACTCACGCGTTATGGGATCGTCCCGGACGATGACGAGGGCTGGGCATTTATCTGGACTGTTCACCATGCCGTCTACGACGCCTGGACATTAGACATGCTTTTCAAACGCCTCGGAAAGGCGTACAAGGGTCAGGCCCCGGCGCAGGACCACACGTTTAAAGAATCCATGACATACGTGGTCAACACGGATGCTGATGCCGGTCGTCAGTTCTGGACTGAATATCTAGCTGGTGCAACACGCAATGAATTCCCCTCGACAGTATCCATGTCGAAGCAGCCCATGGCAGATTCCTCTCTGGTAAATGATGTAACTCTCAATACCAGTGCGGGCGAACTATCCGGGATTACTTTGCCCTCAATGATTCGCGCAGTTTGAGGTATCCTTATCGGCTCTCATTCCGAATCTGACGATGTCGTATTTGGCAACATTGTCTCTGGTCGCAACACCCCTGTCACCAACGCTGATCAACCATTAGGACCGGGCATTGCAGCCGTGCCCATGAGAATCAAGTTCCCAAACAGCAACAAATCCACAATACGCGAGTTTCTAGGCAACGTACAAACCGAGTCGGCGAAAATGATCCCGTTCGAACAAACAGGTTTGCAGAACATCGGCCGCGTGAGTGCGCGTGCCAGCGCGGCGTGCGATTTTCAAACACTCCTTGTCGTGCAGCCCGCGGAGGAACTACGGGAAATCACAGACGATGTAGACCTGCGCGCAGTTTCAGAGGCAGACGCGGCCTTTG
The DNA here is from genome assembly GCA_039880875.1 of Aspergillus pseudoglaucus. Taxonomy (NCBI): domain Eukaryota; kingdom Fungi; phylum Ascomycota; class Eurotiomycetes; order Eurotiales; family Aspergillaceae; genus Aspergillus; species Aspergillus pseudoglaucus. Next base: position 775,605 of record JBDODC010000003.1, on the reverse strand, counting down.
ACACATATGCGATCACCCTCGAATGTACCCTCCGCTCCGATGGTGTGCATTGTGCTGCGCACTACGACTCCTGCTTGGTGGAGGGTGAGCAAATCCGGCGCATTCTCAACCAGTTGAGGAACCTGCTGCAGCAGATCAGCACATCGCCAGCGGACAAGAAAGTCAGCGAGCTTGACCTCAGTACATACGATAAGGATAGCATCAGTGAGTAGAACAAGTTAATCACTCTACCTGTCAACCGGACCATCCACGAGCAGATAGAGAAGCGAATAACCGAGCGACCCGACCACGAAGCTATCTGCGCGTGGGATGGTTCATTTACCTACGACGAGGTCGACAGACATTCTGCGCGTCTAACAGATTGTCTGTAGCAACTGGATGCACAGTCTGAGATGTATATTCCCTGCTGCTTCGAGAAGAATCGCTGGGCACCGGTTGCTATGCTGGGTATCCTGCGGTCGGGGGCTGCGTTCTTCAACGTTGATCCCGGACAAACTGAAAATTGGATCCAGCTGATGATCAAGAAGCTCAAGTCCACGATTATCGTCTGCTCTCCGGAGCAATACGAGTTATGTCGGGGTATGGGCGATGAATACACCGTCATCGTGTTGTGTGATGAAAGCCCTGAAGCGCTGCGGCAGCGACTTAACCCACTAGCAAATGGCCGAATGCTCAGGAGCCACGGAGGAGGTTCGCCCGCCAACGACAGACTCAATGCATCATGCAGCAGCTCTGGGCGGATATGTTGAAGATGCCACTTGCGCAGGTCAGCCTGAATGACAACTTCATGCGGCTGGGTGGTAACTCAATTTCTGCTATGCGACTGGCATCGGCTGCTCGGACGAGGGGTTTTCCACACTCTACTGGAACCGCCTTACAGCATCCGACGCTAGAGACGATGAGCGAAGTGGCAGAGGCAATGATGACATCTCAGTAGCAGCGTGAGTTGAGATTTGAGCCGTTCTCGAACGTCGAATCAATCGTGCCCAAGAACAAACTTCTACACGAAGTTGTACTCCCACAAGTCGGGGTCCCCGAATCCGTGGTCCAGGATGTTTTGCAATCAACCGATTTCCAGACCCTGACTATAAATGGCGGCTTGAACCAATCACGCGGCTGGAGCAACTACCTCGTCTTCGACTTCGACGGCCCCATCGACCTCCGTCGCCTCGAGCAAGCATGCACACAGCTTCTCGCTCGCCACTGCGTTCTCCGCATGATATTCGTAACCAGGCTGTAACCTTCCCCTTGACGGCGTCGAGTCCGTCATAGGTCCTTGTCTCAACATCGTCCCTATTCGATCAAACATGAACAACATGAGCACAATCCTCGACCTCTTACAAATCATCCAACAGCAGCAAATAGACACCATCCTGCACGAGAGCATGGGCTTCCGCCAGATCATCAACAAGTGCACCGACTGGCCTTCTGGAGCCCGCTTCAGCTCCGTCTTCTAGTATCAGGAGTTCAGTGGTGGCGACGGTCTCGCTCCAGGCCAGTGCATTCCTGTTGAGGGTATCCTGAAGTGTGCTCCTGGATTTATTTGTCCTGCTCCTGACGCTTGCGATCTTAGTATCCTGGCAACACCAGTGAACAACCAGAACGTCGTCCGCGTGGAGATGATCTTCTCCAACCACGTCATGTCTCGCGAGTTCGCCGAGGATGCCATGAAACGGCTAGCAATGAAGGTTGAGATGATCGCGCAAGTCGTCGAGGCATCGCTTTTGGTGGAGGAGCTGTGCGCCCAGGAGCCTCGGATTCCGTTGGCAGAGTTGGCAATGTCGAATGAGGTAAACGGCTCGTTTGTGCAAAGCATGGTGAATGGAATTAATGGGGTTAGTGTTGGTATAAATGGGGTGCATGAGGAGCCTGAGGGTCATTCTGTCAAGGAGTATATCAACTTGCTCGCATCTGTTTCTATGAATTATTTAGTTTTGTTTGTTGTATATATTGTATTAATGTTTAATCAAATGGATATAGACTTTATCCATGAAATCCTCGTAGGATGCCCCTAGCGTAGGATTCGTGGCATTATAGACGAAGAACCTCAGGTCTATACATATGCTAAATGAAAGACACTTAATAATACTCCCATTACCCCAAATAGACTAGCACCGGTATCAGCCTATCTCTTCACCAGATACATATCATCGTAAGCACCCCTCTCATTCTTCAACCTCCCACCGAACCCGACAACATCCACTCCACCCTCAACCCTCCACTCCCCACCCCCTCTCAACCCCCGTGACAATGCCCCAACAAGCAACCCAATAACCCTTGGCCCAAAAGTCGGCTTCGCCGGACAAACAAATGGCTTGCTCCCAAACGGCATAAAGGCCTGTCTCTGTTGAAATGTCAGTTCCGTCCATCGGCCCGGGTTGAAGGCCATAGCGTCAGGGCCCCAGATTTCGACGGATGTATGGTGGGCTTCTATGTCTGCGGATAGTAGCTCGATATGGGAGTCGTGCGATGTTTTGAAAGAGCGATAGACGCGGCGGGTGGGTGGATAGAGGCGGAGGGCTTCGTTGATGAGGTATTTGGGGGATATGTGGGTGTCGAAGCCTGTTTTGGTGAACTGGATCGTAGTCGGATTGCTTGCGAATGCAATAAGCATACCTGCCCATTCGGGATGTTGTCGGCCAGTTGTGAAGGTGGTTTCAAGGAAGAGCTTGAAAACAACACGCCACAATGTCTCAAAACCGGGCAAGATGAGATTCAACGGGTTCTCCTCCGGATCTGAGAAGTTCGAGTCCGGGAAGATGGATAAAAGACATTCTTGCAGCTCAATATTATCCTCAAACCGGGGTATGACATCTGTGTTCTTTGTACTCATCCAGGCACGATTGATCGCTTCAGCAAGATCCACGAGATGTCCATTCGCATCATCAGCATCAGAGAGCTGAGCCCCAAAGAAGACCCGCAGAATAACCCTCAACGATAAAGCTTGGATCATACTCGTCAATCTAATCCGTTTTTGGCCATCGGTCCAGGTCCCGACAGCATCACGAAGAGAATTGGATAACTTAACCCAGTCCGCGGATAACAGATTGACAAGATCCTTCGCGTGGTCCACAAAACGTCCATTATACACTTCATCGACGCTCGTAAAAGCATTTCTGATTCCAAAGGCGATTTCAAGGCGTTTGTTGGGGAGGGCTCGGGATGCGAGTGGTTTGAGCTGGTTTGGGAGGCCGTTTGGGAGCGTCTCTGCGGTTATGATCGAGCGGCACTCGCTAGGGTCGATGGGCTGGTTGGTAATGGATGTCTTTTCAGAGGTATAGGTATAGAGGAAAATGATGAAGGCCACTAGGGCCAGCATTGCAGCAAGTTGGAAAGTCATTTTTGTATCACTGAGGACGATGAGCCACAGTAGACTGGCAATAGTTGGATATAGGCATAGAAGAAAAGACTTAGCTGACATGGCGAGAGCCTTCTTTCTTTCAAACAGGTTTGAGCAGAGCAGTTGCTCTGTCTGTTTGCTGTATGTTTTCATCATTTTCAATGTGAATGTATGGTTTTTTTGGTGTTTGATAAGGTATATCCTATACATAGACACTCTGGTGCCCACCAACTCACTCTATAAGGCATGGCGAGATAAGGACATAAGGGACATAAGAAGATGAGACATGCATAGGAAATGCATGTATTTGTCAAGATCACCGCATGCTGGCCGCATACCCTTCGCTCCGGTCCAATCGTCTCCCAGAGGACATGAACGCATATATCATGGCTCATCCATTTACGGAAGCCGACAGGAAGGCTGTTGGTAAGATATATTTGCAAGAGTCAAATGACTGTTCGATCGTCCTGCTGAATTTTTTAAGCGCGATTGATTTCTAATACTGGAAGTCAATTCCGGAATCGCAAAAGGGGAATAAACATGATCAATATAAAGATACACTACATAGAACACATACAAAACGAACGTTTACCAACCCTGCCCCATGTTCCCATCCACCGTAAACGGAAAATTAAAAAACCCATCCCCAAGCATATCCCCCAACGTAAACAGATTCTCCGACTCAAACCCTACGCCAACCGGGAGGCCTAGTTCGGGAATGAACCCCGTGGCTGTGGCTGTCGGAGCGGCGCTTGCGTCGGGATATGTGGATTGCATCTGGGGGTATTGCATCCATGGCTGGTGTTGGTGTTGGTGTTGGTGTTGGTCCATTGTTGAGGCTGAGGGGGGGAGGGGTTGGGAGACGAGGGAGTCAATGGATGTTGGGTGGGGCGTTGATGTGTAATACCCGGGTGTTCGTGAGGGAAATGGAGAGAGGTGGGTTGGATTTGAGCCTTGTCGGGTTTTTGGCTCGCCCATGGCGACTTCACTTAGGAGGTGTAGAGGGGTTGGTCCCATTCGATTGGTTTCCTCCGGCCCGCCCTCGTGCATATTGTTGGCGGACGAGGAAGCAGATCTTCCCCTTCCATCAAGTGCATCTTTCAAACTTGGTGGCTGATTCCTCTGTTTGATGAACCAATTGCGAAGCATGTCCAACACAACAGAAAACTTCCCCGGCGAGCGCCCGCCCACATGTTCTCCCGCAGCTTTGTAATGCTCCACCACTCGACCTAGGTAATAATCGATTTTCAAGCTGGGTGGGTCTATGACCTGCCCGATCTGCGAGTCGGGAGCGCTCACGATGGCGTAGAGTCTGATCAGCGCGACCATTGCATATGACGCGCGGGCGAGGACGTAGGTGGGTAGGTAGAGGACACTGGGCGGGGGCATTGATATGATAATATCCAAGGCGCGATGGGTGCATGTTAGGCAGGTACTTAGGGCGTTGATATAGGCTGTGTTGATTGTTGGGCTTTGGTACTCGTTTTCGGGAGGCTTGTATTCATTGCCGTTGCAGTTGATATGCATGGTTGGTTCGTGGATGTAGATGTTGATCAGATAGTCCGTTTGTTTCATTATGACTAGACAGTCAGCATACCCCTAAGACAGACCCAGAAAACAGAAAAGTAACTCACCAGAAAAATGCTCGGTCGGGGTATCTTTTCTCCATTGCTCCAGCTGTTTCTCAAACACTTTCAACGTGTACTGAGTCTTTGGTTCGGCACATGTGGTATTCAAGTCCGGCTCATCACTAACAAAGTGAAGACAAACCTCCTCCATTATGTGCCCAAGTTTCACCCAGTGGATCAATGCTTTGTCGGACGGTAACGCATCGGGAGATGTCTCCAGGATCTCAACACATTCATCCATATACGCATGCCAACGGACAAGCGGGATGCGCCGTAAGGCGGCGGCTACTTGCACCGCAAGATAATAAAGGCCCAACCAAGTTCTTCTTGTCTCTGGCGAATCCGGATCCAGAAAGAAAGCCTTCTTCCCGATGACATCTCTCATGAGATTAAACGGTCTCTTTGCGGTTTTCGTCCAGCGGACCATTCCGATATCCATTGCGAGGGTGACGGCCATGTGCGTAAGCTGGTAGAACTTGAGCTCTTCGAAATGGTCGGGAGGAATGTACCAGATCGTAGAGACTATGATAGCTTGGACTAGGTCGAGTGACTTTTCACCCCTGACGACCACGCACTCTGCAATGATTTTGTAGAAGTCGTCGATCAGGGGCGTTTGGATCTCAGGCTGGATAACCCCGATAGACACGGCGATGATCGCGTGGAAGAGAATAGGCTTGGTCAGTCGAACTTCGTGCATCTGAGTCCCCGGAGGAAACACGACAATCGGGAGATGCGGTGCCATTTCGTTTATATACCGGTCGAATGCTTCTGCGGCCGCTTTGACAGAAACAAATCCCTTGTCGATAATATCAACGAAACTGCTACTGATAGGTGCTTCACTGAACCCAGCCCAGCGCGACAGCCTGGTCGCGGGACTCGGATATTCAGAAGACTTTTTTTCCTTTACCTCCCCACTGAGCCGCCTCTTAACGCCGGACAATCCCAATCCCACTCCTCCAGCTAATGGTGACGACGGATGCACATCCTGTCTCGCCCCAAGCCATCTCCTCCCAGCACCGCTAGCACCTTGTTGTCCCTGAGCTCCTGTCGCCATCCCCGACCCGGCTGTAGAAGTCCCCGGCTGCAACCGCGCCGTCAAAGCATCAATCTTCTTCTCCAACTCCGCAACCCGACTATCCGTCTTCTTCTGACGCTTCCTCGTTGGCACTGTGACCACACACTGCCTCCCCATCTTCGCGCATCGCTTACACGTTCCATCATGGGTATTGGGATCCGGCTCACATCGCACCTTCAAATGGCGACAAGCTTCGCATGCGCGCGGCCGTTTAAGGTCGGAGAAAGGGTCGTCATTCTCATTTTCATTGTCCGCGGGTTGATGGAGGCGGTGGGGGGCATGCGCAGGAGGATCGGGGTATTCGTAGGGACTAGGCGCAACACCACTACCGGTGTCCGGGCTGGTGCTACCGGTGGTCAAGGCCGGTGAAGTGTAATTCCCCGTTGCCGTGGGTGTCGCAGTAGTCGGTGCGGTCGTGGTCGGCGGCGGAGGTCGCGTATCCGATCGGTAGTGAGGATGATGAGGACTCTGGGGGTGTCGCCCATCCAGACGGAGTCGTGGATCGATATCCATCTAGATTAGGGGTATCTTTAGATGGATTAGGATAGTATAAAATATGTCAATAGCATGCATGCAGCGTAACTGTACAGAGAGTACAGAGTAGAATTGATGAAAGAGTCGGCACGGATTAGTCGGAGGCCGATGCCGATGGCGGTGATAAGATACGGGTGGGTATAAGTGCAAGAGAGTACTTGTATAGGATGGGATTTATTAGAAAAGCCAGAGGAATGTTGTTTGCGATATTAACTATGATCTGCTGAGTGAGCTGAGCTGAAGGCTCAGCCGTACACACGCATAAGCAACAGGGAATAACCAATATCACGAGAAAGAAGTCTCGTCTGCACCGAGACATCTTGCCATAGCTGTCAAGCTTGCTCTATCTAAGCTGCGGACCACCTTTTCGGCTTCCAAAAATGCAGTCCTACGGCGCCTCATGTCTCTTCAACCAGCCGGTAAATGCACTAGCCGGCAGATTCGGTGAGGCTTAGACAGAGCCCTATATTCACCAACCAGAGGTTATTGCTGGATAGTAGTCAACCCATTGAATCAGACCTACATCAACGGGGATATACAAGCCACATTTAGCAGCCCAATATTACAATTTGCATCCATAGACCCCAGCAGCCACCCTCTATCTTCGTGTACACGAAAGAGCCAGAATCGCTAGCCCAAGCCAAAGGACCTCTGCCATATGACGTGAAATCGTGATTATCATGAGCATTGCACTTTCCTTTGTTGAGCGAGCACTCGCACCGTCATTTTCAACCGTAGCATTTCTGGTATGCCTAGCATATGTTGAGAGAGGGCGTGATATCCATCAGGTAAAGCAATTGCGTACGAGGGAAATCGCACGGTAGGTTGCGGAGGAACAAACCCTCTTCTCCCACATAGTCCTTGGACGAGTAAATCAAGTAGACGGGCTATCATCTTCTCAATACCGATATAAACTTCCCTTCAACTTCGTCTTGGAGGCTAGCTAGTATATGACCCTGTCTCGAGGGCTATAGCAACCTTCTGGGACAACGCATGATGTTTCATGTCCATCTGACATCATTGCGCTGCCTTTTCCTTCGACTGCTTTAGGTTTCCAATCGAGGCCTCTGAAAGTTCATTATAAATGATCGTAATGTCAACTGATTTCGTTCTTTTGGGGGATGCGGAAAAGGTCCCTATGCTTCCATCGGACTGCTTCGGGGGACGGCAGGAAAGCTGAAAGCGTTTCATGGAGGGAGTAAGCTAAACTGCTGTCCCGTTGTTCATCTTGAGACGATGAGGTTGCAGGGATAGTCAAGGCCTCTGTGTCTGCCCTCCTGAATCTGCCAGGAAATGCATTCTAGTCCTGCCATTTGGCGGGGTGTGCTCGCTTCATCTCTGTCATTGCGCTGGCAGCGTTTCTTTCTTCTGTGCCTTAAGGACATGCTCGGCATACATGTTTGGTATGTTGTCGGTCCCATGTCAAACGAGGACTTGACGTAAGGCTCTAGTCTGCTAGAATTACTATGGTACAATGTGGGTCGTTGTAGACTGGCAGTGACAATTTTGTGGTCTGCGGAGGAAACCTCTCGCGCTCTGAGCTCTTGGACAAGTAAGTCACGTAAAGAGCTATCATGTCTTCAATACCGGTGACAACTTCCTTTTAACCTTTGCTGGTGGGCTAACTGGAGTACACAACCCTATCTCAACTCTCAAAGTTGATAGCAACCTCCCAAGACAGACAACGCACCACATTTCGTGGGGGTCAGAAGGCATTCCATTGTAATGGAGTGTTACCCAGTGATAACCCTTCCTTCATACAACTTGCTGTCTAGACATGCTACGAACGGATGCATGCAATATCCAGCTCTTTGGACGATATGGGCATAAAGCCTACTGTCCATTTAACATTCGGGGATTAGGAAATAAAGTATGCATCATAGCTGTTCATGTTTTGCCTGTTCGATATTTTCTTGGGTCTGTTTCAACAGCTCGCTATTCTTTGGCCAAGCTAAACTCGTAAATCGATGAGGGATGGATTCGATATAAAGCAACCGATATAATAAGCTGCTCAGAACTGTGAAGTTTTTTGCGTCGTCGGACGAATGCTCTGGACCAGAAGAGGGAAGATGGAAGGAGAGGAAGGGAAGAAAGTGTCAGGATACACGCGAGTCCTACATTCACCGGACTACAGGTACTACAAGACTATAGGGTACCTTATGATAGAGAAACAATTCATTGATGCAAACCATCTAGCAACGCCAACCACCGCTATGACAAGACGTAACAGATCATAACGCATAAATCAACGGGAATATTATAACCAAGCCAAATTCAAACCCAAGCAAACCAAGAGCGACAACAGGGGAAGGCAGAAGACAGAAAAGGATAGGTATATTCTATATCGACCAACGCCATCCAACAAAACCAGGGAATACCAAGAGAAATCACTCATAAAACACAGGGGCGGGATAGAGGGAAGGTCAAGACTTATGCACTGGACACTCCTTCTTCCTTTCAAACCATTCCACAATACACCTCTTATGAAACTTGCACAAACACTCCAGCCTCACCAGCGGCTGTCCAACCTCATATTCTTCCATGCAGATCGTGCACTCCTGTGCCTCGGCATCATGTCCCAGGCAATCCTTCTCCGTCGCGGTAAACGCGACCATCCGAACCGGCAATTGGGGTTGTACCACCGGACCTGGACCTGTACGTCCGGTGCCAGTGCCAATGCCAGTGCTAGTACCAGTATTGCTGGCACTACCGCTAGCAGCTAGAGAAGACGATCGCGCCCGCGGACCATGGTTCTCGATGCAATCGCGAATATGTGCCTCGCGGGCTTCTTCGCTGCCCTCGCTTAGCGGCGGGAATTGGTTGTTGCAAATTGGACATATATCGCGTTCGCTGATTTGGCGACGCGGACGGGATGGACGACTGCTATCGCGGATAGATGGCAGACGCTGTTGCGAACTACTGGGCAGGGATCCATACCGCGACGGTCGTTCTTGGTAACTGCTGCTTCCACCGAATAAATTTCCCAATCCACCAAAGCACGGATAGTCGTTGGACCCGACAGTCCTCCGCCCCGGGCGCGAGGAACTTTCACCAGTGAGTATGCCAACGTCAACGCCAGCGCCAACGCCATACGACGACCGCTGTCTCGGCACAGACATCGAATGATACGACCGGTGGCGCGGCGGATTCGGCTGCACAAACACGCGCGGCGGTTCAGGGTTCGGATCCGGCACGCATGGATTACACAGCCGTACCTCCTCGCCCCCTCCCAGTGCCGGGTTGATTGCCGCGGGCGAAACAACACCACCACCCTCACCAACACCACCAGTTACAACAGTTTCCTCACCCCTATCTCCACCGCCACCCCCATCACCAGCACGAACCGGCACAAACGTCGCAGACACAGACTGCCGATGCACAACCGGCGACCGAACAATATACTGCCTGGGAATCGTAATCCGATGCGGCGAGCACGATGCACACACCACGCGCCCACATTTCCGACAATGATGCTTCCTGTACCAGAAACTAAACGGAGCCTCACAGATCGGACACTCGTCTACTTCATCGTCCGGCTGCCATCGCGGACGCACGTATTCCATGTAATCCGTTCCGTCGCTGGGGGACCACTGACTTTGGCTTTGGTTTTGGCTTGGGGGATGCGGAGGAGCGCGCGGACGGGGTGGTTGTCGGGGTGGCGAAGGGGAAGAGGAGGTGAGATCGATAGGTGTCGTGAATGAGGATCCTGTCCTGGAGGACGATGATGATGATGACGGCTCTCCTTCTGAGAGAGCTAACCTCGACCTCTTGCGATCCGGCGCACCGAGGGTATCCGCTCTCCGTCGTTCCATGTTTATAGTTCCTGCATGCCTTGTTTCCAGATTCGAACTCGACATGAATCGTTCGTAGATAGATCGTAGGATACCGAGGTCGTAGGATAGCACGTATTATACCAGGGGTTAGTTGTTATCGCAGGAGGATCAGTCTCCGCCGTTTGTCGGGGCCGGGGGCGTCATCGACTGGCGTTGCAGGATAGTATATCGTAGAATTCTGTTGCTGTATATGTAGTATCTTTATATCTGTGATTGTATGAAATAAATCAAGGAAGATAGTCCGAGGGAAAAGAATTGCTGTGTGGTGACGAGTCGGTGACCGATAAGTCGAGCACGAGGGGATATATCAGAAGAAGTCGGAGGTCTCGTGACACCAGTCAGCAGCCAGTCAGCAGTCGTGGTCAGGAAAAAATACATTGAAAGACAACATAGTAAAGGATGGTAGATATTGAATGGGAGTATTTACCCATGGTATTAAAAGAAAAAAGAGAAAGAAGCTGTGGCGTTGTACCGCCCAATTCGCCGCAGGGTTCTATATATATGGAGCCTTCCAATGACAAAAAAAAAAAAAAAGTACAGCAATATACAATTAGCATAGCTAACCTGCTAGTTAAAATCCTTATTCCCAAATTTCATACAAGAATCAAAACCTTTACACTGTACAATGATCTTGTCTCCAAGAACGAATACACACAAGCGCTGTAACCAAGAAAAAGAAACCCAACGTATATAGGGTAAAGGATACACCAAGATAGATCATAGAACGCCAAGCAGATTTCTTTTCTTTTCCCGATATCGATATACAATAGAGAATAGATAGTGAAAAAGATTCGTTACCTTGACATCGAGGAGCGGTGATAGGGGATGCTGAGGAGAGGATGGAGAAGAGGGAGGGGGGGGGGGGGGGTTTATCCAGGAGATGTAAGAACGATCACCGCTCCGTATCGATGGAGTGTTGATGCTGGTGCGCATGTTCAGACTCGTCCGGCTCAGCGACACTCTCATCCACCCACTCCGCCGCACTCCCGCTGAACGACATCTGATCCATACTCGCTTCATGGATATTATCCTGCGTTCGATGCGACGTCACATACCCCATACTCGATGGCCGTCCCCCGCGCGATCGTCCACTATCTCCCCGTCCGATAGCACTCGACGAAGTCGAATGTGCCGTCGACGATGCAACAGAGAAGTCACGGTCTCGCGACGGGGAACTGGTGGCGCTGAATGGGAACCGATCCATTCCGACAGTTGGCTGGAGTTGAGTGGGATCATGTGGCTCGTCTTCAGCAACGGCGCCAAGCGGTCCGGTTGATGACATCGAGGGTTGGCGGGTGGAGTGCTGTCTGGATATTGATATTGAGGGGGCGTGTGAGCTATGTTGGGAGTTCATGCGCCTTGGGAGTTCGATACCGCCGCCGGAGTCAACGGGGGGTAAACTGGGTACGCCATCGGCTGGCCGTTCATTGCCGTTGTTCTCAGCGCTGTTGTCGGTGTTGCCATTGTTGTTATTGTGACCTTCCCCGTCTGAATCATGGTATGACGGATCTTGATCTGGAGCTTGGCGAGAGGCATTCGTAACTCCCGACTCATCCGGTTCATCCCGGTATGGTTCATGGAATTCCTCGCCCTCTACAAAAAGGCCCTGTGGCGGTGCCCTGGCACTACGCACCACTTCGAATCCCTTGCCGCTCTCTTTGGTTTTACCCCTAAACAGGCTTCGGAACCACCCAGTCGCCGAAGAAACAGGACCAGTGGGATCCGCAGGACCAGTCTTGAGCTTCCGAGTGCCTGTGTGGGAAAGTGGCGGACCTCGGACTCGATAGTAGAAATCGACCTCGCGAACAGCGTAATCCTTGTCTTTCCGTGGTGGTCGAGAGTCATCTAGATCAAGGTCGTCCTTGGGCCCTGAAAGGTAAGCGGGAACCGGTGCCCCGCGGTTACTAGAAGGCCCATCAATCATATCCTCAGCCGCCTCAGTGAAATGTGTTGTCCGCGGCGTATTACCAGGGACGGACCCAGAAGCATCAGTGTCCAACGTCTTCTTCCGTGGACGGGGCGGACGATAGTACGGATCATGCGAATGCATGCTAAACAACGGACTGCCCCTGGACGCGCTGCTACCGGCTGCTGAGCCAACGGGAGGAAAAGCCGCATTGGCCTTTGGTGTGATGGGTGATTGGAGCCCACTGCTGTTGGCGCGGCTGCTGTTTCCGCCCTGTGCACTTCCTGTGTCGAGCATTGCACTGGCTCTACCGTCGCTGGCACCGGCTCGACCGAGTAACAAGGCTGAACTTCCGGACATGCTTCTAGCTCGCGAGTCTAGTTGAGATGATAATCGACCGTCGATGGGCGTGAGCATGCCTGCTTCTGAGCCCATGCTTTGACGGGTGCCAAGATCTTGACGGGGTTCACGACGGGACAATTGTCGCATACCGAAGACCTATACAATTAGCCTGTAATCCAAATGAGGATAAAGATGAGAACAACAAACCTTAACCAATCCACCACGGGTGATGTTCCCTTCATTACCACCAGCACCAGCAAGCCGTGCGACAACCTCAACCAATGTCTGCAAGGCATTCAAGAAGAAACCAAACACAAGAACAAGAGCATGAAGTAGAAGAATGACATATCCTATCCAACCGCGCGCAGCCTCAGAAACCCCAAGAGACGGAAGAAAAACAACGCTGAGCAGGATCGTCAAAAATCGAATAATAGAGAAGCAGATGTGATATAGGTTCATAGATGTCGGAGAGGGATAGGGCCGGAAAGCCACGAGCGTCAGAATAGACACAACCTCGCAGATGGCCAAAAGAACGACCTGAGCGATCCCTGACGGCTGCAGAGCACCAATGGCAACGCCCCGGGCAAAGGATATAAAGATAGGAACAACAGCGTATGCAGCTGCATCATCATTAAACGTATTATAGAGCGGGCCGTACAATAGCACGGTAGAAAGGTCGTCAAAAAGGTAGGATTTTGGACGGGTGGTGGCGATCAACCGGATGGTCCAGATGGAGAATGCGATTAGGATTAGAATAACCACGACAGCGAAAAACACGCAGTATGCGGGAGAATCACCGGCAATAACCAGTTGAAAGAAGGAGAGCGAGATGAGAGGTAGAAAGAGGAAATTAAAGACGATGCGGACGACGTTGCCTACCGTGAAAGGCATATTCTTCGCACGTAGGTCTTCCTCGGGGATGTTGGCGATTTGGTGATGAACCCAGCGTAGGGCGAATGCTATCTGAATCAGAAGCGTGATGCTGGCCACAATGACTAGCACCCAGACCATCATTCCTGGCCAGATATCCTGGGCAGATGCCATGCCGACAAGATGCTCCAGTCGATCCAGGCCGTATGTTGCGTTGACAGCGTAGATCCCATCCACCACAGGGTTTCGTTCCTTTCCAGGGTTTACGAAGCTCTGGTTGAACATGAGAGCCGACCAGGCTGGTTGGCTCATCACGGGCTGATAGTACCCGGGATAGTTCAGGGATAGGCCCCCTGTCAACACGGCAAACTGGATGTACTGCAGACAGTCCCCGAACCCTGGCGTAACCAGACGAAGCACATCCTCGTCTCGACCATAATTACTCGTCCAGCGGAATGAATCCGTCGTACCCCATGGACTGTAGATGGCAGCAACGACCGTTGCGAGCCCTACTAGAAGAAGGATGACAAGAGGCACAAAGGCCAGGGTGTTTCGCAGAGATGAGCCAAGGTCAGGGGTGATGTCAACCGATATACAGGCTAGCTGCGCAGCCGAGGCGTCGCCCGATTTGACTACCAGCCGTGACGATAAGGTCGCGAAATGATACGACGACTGCATGTCCTCTTGGAAGGTAAAAGCACGTAAATCGGGAATGTCACTCCTATAACCATGTCAGCATGAAACACGAAACCAAGGAAAGTACACTCACGAATTCGCATAAAACACAGGTCCCAGAGGACACTCGCCTTGAATGACGGAATCACAGAACCTAGACGCATCACTGTACGGAGTGAAACTGACAACGTCGACGGACTTGAGCAGCGTAGAATACTTGTTATTCGACGTGCTAAGATCCGCAATCTTCCCGACAGTATTGCTGACGTTCAACCACTGCGGATCATCAGGAGCAGGATAGTCGGAGCGCTGATCGGCCGTTCCAGAGACATTGCCGTAGACGGTGATATTAAGCGGACGAAGGGGATCGGTCAAGTCGAACCACACATCCACATCGAAAGGCACAAACTGTAGCTGCAGAGGATTCGAGTTGGCGATAGTGACATCCAAGCAATTATCGAAATCCAGAAACACTGCACTCGCCGGAGACACCAATGACAGCATCACCATTATTACCATTACCACCATCCAATCCACCCCGAAACCCAACCGATGCAATCGCCTCCGTCGCCTCCGTCCTCGTAATGGATCCGGCCATTCCCAATTCTGTATACCACCACCGCGTACACTCCGCAAGCCCGAAGATGAGATCTTCTTCCGTCTCTTCTTATCGTCCTCCCTCTGCTGCCATCCATCGTTGTCGTGGCTGGTAGACATCACGACCGTCGTGCGTGACCGGGATGACCTCCTCGGGGAGGTCAGCCCCTCGTAAGCGATTCAATCCACGTTGCGCGCTGCGACTATTCAGGGAGTGGGAGATGTGCTGTTAATCGTTCTGCCTGAGTCCGGCGATGCGATACGGAGATGGAAGATTTGCGATCGAGCAACCGTCGGGAGTGCGCGGAGGACAAGTTCGATAAAGTTCGACAGGTATTTTGTATTCTCACAATCCTTTTTTTTTTTCCCTGCTTATTTTTTTTTCCTAATCCTTTCCTTTTCTTCCCCGGAGAACCAAGGGACAACTCTGGTTGGTCAGGGGGTGCGACGCATCACTGTGGGAACCGGCGGGGAGTCAAGAGAGAAGGCGAAACAGCGAGAGAAAAGTTGGATGAAACGAGTGGAAAGGGAGAAAAAAAAGAATAGAGATAAGTGAGTAAGAAAATGAGAGTCGAGAAGAAAAAAGTGAGGGAGTGACAGTGAGAGAACCAGCGAAAGAGACAGAGAGAGAGAGAGAGAGCTCAAATGGCCTAATCGGGAGGTGCTGCGCCTCAGATTTCCAATAATCGAGGCGGTGTTCTATACTTGGAACATACAAATACAGAGTAGTTGGGCACTATCAATTAGCACTCTCTGTTAGATAGTCAACTGAGACATTCAGTCTGTCCTTATTCTATTCTTATTTTTCTGCAATTCTGCGGTGCTACGGGGGATGCGTGCTCAGTAGGACAGACACGGCGATATTACACCAACTTACTCAGGCAATAGTTCTCCGTATTATTCTCGAGACTATGTTTCTGCTACTATGCTATTGCTAGCTGTATGCTCGTACTCTGTACAGCTGTACAAATGCTAAATGCTGACATCGGATCCTCCTCGCATCCTGACAAGTCAGCAAAGGGATGTGCCATTGAATAGTGGCAGCGCTATCGAACGTCTCTTGAACGCCATCCCAAGCAAGGCATATCAACTTGTATCCAATTAGTTTAGTTTGTTTAGTTGCTATTTTACGTCGGAGGTTCGGTCACGTGCCAGTATAAATCACGTGATATGGGGCCGAAACGGAACACACGACGGGCGGAGTGAAACCGCCTATCTGGTAGCTAAGCTAATTCTATTGTACACACTGGCGACACTCCCGCGCGGGAGCTCACTACTTGTATCCAATGTGCTGCAGAGCTTCAGTGCTTTCGGTCTTAGAATCATGTGATTCAATCACATGACTGGACATGTGGCTTTGGTGCCCAATCAATCAGGCAGCGGTAGTGTAAGTCATGCAAAGCAAGACACATACTTAACCCACATGGATTGTAGCGCTATCAATCTGTCGCTGGGTACTATTAATAGCCTCCTCACATTCTCTCGTGATTGCTTAGTATCCTGAATAATGTTATACACGTATCATGAAGACAACCCTAGTTACCAGACTGACGGCCATTCGGCGTTGATTTCGTCGTACACCCAACTCATTATCTCGACGTTGCCCTGACTGTCAAACTTGAATTCTGGCTGATGCACTGTGAGCGATACCCGGGGAAAGAGTCAAGGTACTGCACTTACCAGAAAGTCCAATTCCTCCTCCATTCCCTCGCACGATACCTGGTCAGTATCCTGGTGCTGAGCGGCCGCCATGTCTTCCAGAAGCGGCAGGCACCTCTCTCCAACATTCTCCACTGTTTGGATCAACAACTCGGCAATCTTGGTCTTCTCCAAACCGCTCCTGAGCCCTTCGATCTGCGCTGCAATCAGACTCATGAGCAGGTAAGCTTTGACGTTAGTCTCACCGGCCTCGTGGATTTTCAAGCACCAATCCTTAACCTCGTCTAGCACCGCCAGCAGATCCGGTCGCAAAGTGATGGGACTCAGACCTTCTTCGCTCTGCAGCTGCGCCCGAAGCTCCATTGCGATCTGCAGTGCGGCATGAATGGTCACCGTCCGATAGAAGCCCGAACTGCAGATCGCGAACTGCTGTAGATCGCTATAGTCGGACGCCGCGTCGCTGTGGGGATGCATCGCGCGCCATATTTTAAGTGACGATTCAACCACCGCCGTCCGGGAGAAATTGCAAGCTTTCTCGTGCAGTGCTAGACCAAAATACGGAGCGTGAAGGGCCGAAAGGTACCGGTGCATGAGAAAATCGACCACCTGCATCTCGAATTGGGATGGCGAGGATTGAGTGCTCGAGCTGCTACATGCCCTCAGAGTTTGACTGATGTCTCTATATGCTGCACGTAACTCTTCGTCAAACCACAAAGTCTCCTTGTATGTGCCGGGAGAGGCGAGATCGTTCAGAAACTTGACCATGGTATGGCGCTGTGGAAGGGTTTTGCGGAGTGCTCTTGCGATGGACGTTTGCGTGAAGGTATCTATTGAATTTGGCACCGGATCGTCGGCCAGGAGCTGGTCGTCATTGAAGTTTCTGGGAGGCTTTGTATTATAATCCCGAGAAGAGATAAGAGGGGGTCCCCCGGAAGTCAAACTGGACTGCAGCGCCAGCTCTAGGACTGTGTTCCAGAGCCTTCGGTGCATCTCCACAACTAAGACTGTGTTTTGAGGTAGGGGGGCGGGGTCTCTGTGTAAGCCCATGCAGATTGCCTGCCTAATCAGTGCACCCATCGAAATCCAGATTGAGGCTCCGTCGACCCCTACCCTTTCCTGAGCAATCAAAAGAAGGATGTTAGTCTGCAAAGATTGGATGTTCAATTGTGACTTGAGGTTGGGCTTCAAAGACCAAACTTGTGACTCGTGAACCCATCGCACTGCTGAAGTCCGCAACGAGAAGCTTTCATCGTACATAGTCGCGCCAATAGCGAGTACAAGCTTGACCTGAGCCAAGAAGGCCGTATTGGCCGCCATATCAGACACCCAAAGCGCTTCATAATCTCTGAGGAAGGTAGGGACATGTAGAATTCGACAAATAGCTTCAGTCGTGTGGAGGTAGCAATCAACGAGTTTATCAGCAAGTTCTTTAGGGGGCAGATCAGGCGTGGGTAGCGAGGATGTGGCAGACATTCGCCGCGCTTCAATGATCCGTGCCAAGGACTTGCACCTCTCCAGGTCGGACCATGGGCTCGACGGGCTCGACGGGCTCTCTCGTAGATGGGCCTCGATCGTTTCAAAGATGTCACTGATCTGGATGCTCGTTAGATCACCTTTTTCATTCCAGATGGTTTGATGGAGGATGGACTCACCAGTGGAATTCCATTGACCGCCCAATGAACCTGGCCGAAGAAGCGAGCGTTGTCAACAACACAACGAATGATGCCCTTAGACTGGGAGGGTGAGTCGCTCTGATGAGGGATGTCAAGGATTCCGTCCGTTATCATCTCGAGATCCAGGTTCGAGCCTTGAGCGGGCGCTGGAAACCATTCGGATAGCTGGCCCTCAAGTCGTCGAATTCGCTCCTCGTGAGTTCGATTCCGGTCTTCGAGCTGTCCAGTTCTGGCCCTCAAAGCCATAAACTCAGCATTATGACCAGTCATCAAATTCGTACACACTCCTGTGCCCGTCGAAGGGGTGACTGGTGAGCCTGAGGAGTATGGGAATGTCCACTCGCTCGTACTGGGTGCCCTGCCAAGGGGAGTTGAGTCCTGGGACAGGGAAATTGATTCAGGGATAGTCGTCTGGATTTCATCGGCTTGGGTCTGAGGAGACAGAACCTGGTTGTTCTCATAGACGCAGTCTTTGTTTCCGGAACGTCGACAATTGCTGCAGGGTGCTTCTTGATCACATTTGATCTTGCGTTTTCTGCAGAGGGAGCAGGCCCTGGGAAGTCTTCATTAGCGAGAAGGTCTAAGGAGGACAATGGGATATCAACTTACACTACTCGCTTGCGTCGTCCGTCTAGAAAAGCCATGGTGTTTTGTTGGTGCAAAGAACGTAGGCAAGAATGTAGACGAAAGAGACGAGAAAGTGGATGGGAAGAAGTTAGAATTGGATGGAAGAAGGAAGAGGATAATAGGAAGAGGGAAGAGGATCGAGGAAACAGAAAGGAAGAGAAACACAAGGGTGAGAAGGCGGAAGGAAGCTGGAGGATACTAAATAGGAAGGTGCCCGTCCTGGGCCGCCGAACTATCCCAATCAAACAGCCCCAAACAATGCTGAAGTATGAGTCTATCATAGATTCGACTTTACTACACATGATTACCGGCAGCTTTTTTGCATCTGCTAAGGGTCTGTTTCTAGTTACAATCTCAACGAAGACCATTTCCGACTCACAGCACCATAGTGACTACAGTAAGCGAGCCCTAAGTCCCTCCCCATTCTGAGAATAAAAAGAGCCAGGAAGAACTCAACGCACCTGAGCTCAAGTCTCCACCAGAAGGCGACACTCCTGCCTGCTCCTTCGCAGCCGACGGTTCAGCTATCTTCTTTTGTGCCCTCGGTTTTGCCAACTCGCTCGGTACGTTCGAGGAGTACTGCATATCACACCAGATGCAAGGCGAGCTTGCACCAAGAACTCTTGGATTGGCTCGCTGAGATTCTTCCTCTAGCTTCTTTCTGATATGTTTGGTGGACTGTTGTGTGATCGTTATCGTTCCAAGGTATGTGATTGCTCGATCTCAAATATGCCCAGCCCTAGCATGTAATTGATATATGCACATCATACAACTAGAAGCAATCATATACGTTTTCGTAATAACGAAACTGAGCCTCCGCAAGACACAAGATTGCGCAGGATGTCTTTATGGGAATTGCCATGGGTTCTCTACCCCTTCTTGTATTCACCGGAATAAAGCTGTATGAGATCTGACAGACCATTTAATATTAGAGTGCAGATGGTGTTGTTTTGTCCAGAGTGGTTTGTTGTAATCAAACTTGTGCTAAAAATATCCGAGTGGGATATGTGTAGATGAGTTTATCCAATCTTTTTCGATACCCATGAGCAACTGACTATGTACCACATGACTCTGCGCGGTTGGTGTCGACTTGAAAGTCTGACAGTGGTGTGAGGAATACGCCTTTTGCAAGTAGGCGTAGCACGTTCAATTTTGAGGATAGAAATAAGCAATCTGGGAAGTAATATGGGCGATAGAAGATACCGACAAGGACAAAAGATGTTGAAAGTATGCGGGTTTATTCGCAGCTTGGTAGCAGCATCATGTTTTGAGATCCAACTTTTCTAGTCGTCTCCGAGTGGATGTGAATTATGGTTCTTATGACCGCACAACATCTGATTCAATGGCCTTGGGTCGAAGTGCGTCAGTAGGGAAAAGCACAACGAGGATACCACAGTAATATCGGTGCAGTTTCCCGGGCTAGTAAGGGGTGACATGACTTTGCTCAGCTTGAGCCTAAAATCTATCTCTCCCAGCCCTGCAGCAGAAGCGGATCTGCCATCGGCCGTTAAAAATTGCCGATGCTTGATCTCTCGGTATTGTACAGCGATAATCCTTAGCTTGCGCGTTCTTGGAGTTGAACCTCTTCCAGAAGGCTTCATCTCGAGGTTTCAAAATGCAGCTTTGTAAGTCGGTTTTCCTCGTATATCCTCCCTTAGAAAAAAGTAATATCTCTAGGTTAACTAAATTTTGAGTTTGATAAAGAGCCTTTGTAGTTTTGTTCAAGCGACAAGATGGCCCTTCGCTGTTTAGCCAATCGTAGGCTCTAGGATTAACTATCTCGGGGATTGTATTGTACTCAGCGCCATACTCGTCAAAAGTGAGGTGTGTAGTATATACGCCAGGCTTGTTAGTCTCGGTAAACGTTAATTCAAAGTCCCCGAAGAGACCTGTAGTTCTGTTGTGAGCGATAGGCCGCTTATGGTGGAGTAAACGTCGTAGTCGCTGATTCTGTCTGTGTTGCTTGGTTTCCGGCCTTTGTTATACTGAATTGTAGTCCAGTATGTCTTCAGACCTTTAATTGACTCCTTTTTATGTAGGGAATACATCCCATGTGTTGTGTCTCATTGTTGTGTCTTATTATCCAATGCCATATATTGGTATATAACCTAGCAGTAAATGGCTAGCACACATGTTGACGTCTCTGTGCCTGTCGATGGAAAGTCATCTATTCTGAGGGTAGCCCCGGTTTCCATCGTCTCTTTGCCTCCGTGGTTCTCACGGAGCAGATTTCACTTTAATCGCAAGCCTTGAAGATACTTGAGACCTATAAGTTGGCATTTGGCACTTGTAAACCATTTCCAGTTATCACAGTCTGGACTTACGGTCCAGTGTTTTATATCCAATCCCATTTGTTTTTGTCGATCTCCGGGAAGCTCTAACTATTAGGGACATGAATAATTACAGCTTGAAGGTTCCAGTCTCGAACAACACGAATACACCACCGCAGATTTCAAGCCAGCAATTCCAAATTAGGAGGTCCTGTAATCAGAACCTACAACGATACCACATGTCAAACAGAGAATATCCATGGCCCCTCTGTACTAAAGTACCCCGTAATCATGGTGTTGCTGGTGCCGTACTAGCAACCTAACAACCCTGTCTCCTGCCCCTGAAACCACGCTCATCCAGACGACGCTGAATCTTGGTGAAAGTTGATTGTTAAAAGTAAATCTAGACATTATAAGAGCCAAGGCTACGTGCTCCTTTGACCCGTCGGTGGATGAACTTGCTCTTTGTGGAAATGTCCTCCCCAGACCTTTCGTTTAGTCTTCTTTGTAAAGAAGGTCACTTCCACTTAATGCTTGCGATTGGTGCGTTTCTCAGGGAAAAAAGTCCGGTCATATGTCAAATGTTTAGTCTCTCAATCTGTTTATTTGCTTTCGTATCGCCGAGTACCTCGAGTTTTAGAACATGAGTTCAGCTGGATCGTTACCAGCAGTATAGGTATCATAATATATCTGACTTGATGAACTATACTGCATCAATAGATAGAAAACAGAATAGACGTTATGGCAATGAATATAGCACTGTACGGACGAGGATGTATTGGGTGTGATTGAGCTGGATTGTGAAGCAGGAAGAAAGTGGAAACACCTTTACTCATTTTGCCTGGCACTTTATTCATTCACTTTACAACTATCATAATCTCTATTGGGAATAGTCTGATCTGAAACCCTGATTGTGATGCAAGCTAGAGTAATGACCCCGAAAGACACCGATTCATTCGGTAAGTTATGAAGGAAGCTGCAAACTGGGATGCTTTATTGTATACAGTGGGAGGAGATGATGTACGGACTGATGTAGAGGTATAAATGTGTCTGTACGGGCTGCATCCGTCTGCTATTGAGAAGATTGGTAAGTGATATCTCACTAGTACAATTATACGCTAACACAAACAGACTACGAGTCCACCATCCTGGCGCTAGATGAACATGCAACAGTAATTGCTTTGGTGGACTGCGCTGTCATGCCCATATACCACCGTCAGTTTTGGAACTTTATCAAGGCCTTAGAAGAGTCGGGATACGCATCTGGGTATTTGGACGGAGAACCGTCTGTCTTGGCCAAGGCTTTGAAGGTTTCTGTGCGTGACTGGAATGAGGTCGTCACTCCCAAACGGCAAATAAGATTTTTGAAGAGAAACATGTCTGACAGTTTAGTATACTTGCTATATGTTGGAAATGGGATTGCTATCTGAAGGTTGAAGTCCTATTCGTGACGTATATAGAAACAGAAGCCTGTCTTTTGCGATGCCTAAACTAATGTTATAATATGTATCCCACTTCTTGCCTCCAATTATCAATCTATGCTGCAGCCTGCCCTACCCAAAGGAGCTTCCGATATGCTATCTACCACTGGGGTATATAATCCTGCTCTTGTAGCCCAGTAGTTGCAAATATTTCTTCTCCTTTCAACCATCCTGGCACTGACTTACCATCACCACAATAACAACAACAACAACAACAACAACACGACATAACTTACCAACTAACAACAGAATGTTTCAAACCACTCAGCCTACCTTGGACGAAACCATGGCCAAGCTCGAGCGTCAAGAGACCCTTCTCAGCAACGCCTCGGAGTTCATGTTCGATCCCAACGAGGTCGTGGTCGACGACGAAACCCTCCAGGACGCCCAGATCGTCACTCTTGATAGCGTTTACATGCCGATTCCCAACATCGAGGCTAGCTTCATGCAGCCGTACGAGGAGGAGCCCGAGCAAGGCGGCGAAGACTGGATCCTTGCCAAGACCAGTAGACCCTGCTGCCACAGGTACATCTCCGAGTACAAGGACAAGAGGCTCGGGTGCGCGACAGATGCTGATCGACAGCACATGTCGAAGTGCAAGACCGTCCGTGACTGGGCAGATTGCAAGCTGGATGCTGAGCTGTATAACCAGGGCGAGGATATTAGGACGGATGAGAAGACCTATATCTGTCTGTACGGGCTGCATCCGTCGGTTGTTAACAAGATCGGTAAGTCCATCCTATCATTTGCAGATATGATAGGCATATGCTAACAAGTGACACAGACTACACGCCTACCATCATGGCGCTGAATGAGTATGCCGGGCTTGTTGTTTCGGAGGACCACTTGGTCACTCCGATCTTCCACCGTCGGTTTGCGGAGTTCCTCAGCGCTCTGAAAGAGTCGGAGTATGCGCATGGGTATACGAAGGAACGGTCTTCCGCGTCGTACAAGGCTTATTGCGCATTCGTGGATGCTATGGAGACTGGGGTTGAGGATATCCGGGAGAAGAAGGGATTATGGCAGTACTAGTTCGCTTTTGGAGTATCTTGCTTTTTGTCTTGGTGTTGAAATGAGTCTGATTCAATGATATGGGGCTTTCTGTGATCCATCCATGGAGCCATTGCAGGAGTATCGACCTCAGTGATAGCCACCTGTTATCAGCACTCTGTAATTGCACTTTTACTTTGACCCAGGCCAGCGCTGTAGCCCAACTGTTTCATACTCTGTACTTCATACACTTTCCATATCTGACAGAGTCGTGTGCTCCTAAACGGCTCAGGCCATTATCGCGTGGCTGGCGTGGCTGGCGTGGACAATGTGGATAAGGTGGCTGGTGAGTACGCGTTGCTGACCGCCTTGGACGAGACTCACACCAGCTGCATAGAGTAAATGCTGTAGTCGTAGTCGTACTCTACACTGACTCTATTTTTTATCCAAAAATAATCGGTATAACAGTTCTTGTGGTGAGTGTTTCACGTGATAATCATCAGCAAGACATACTAACCATAGACAGGTTAGTGTCGGCAGGAGTGATTAGTGCCGTTTCAGAGCTGCCGCAGAGAGTGGATGTAGTACACGGTAGAGATTACTCCAGTAAATGTATGCACGGTAGATGAAGGCATTATGATACAAATACAGAGAATTTCCCATAATAAATCAAGGGATTCTATACTACAGAGTACAAGTATGTACAGATATAGTATACCAATTAAATAATCCAGTGAAACACAATGCACCCCAATCGGGTATAGCGCGGGTGCCTCTCCAAACCACCAGAAGACGACGACGACGACGACGACCCTGTCTAAGCACAACTGCCGGCGGTTGCTTTCTCTCTCTTTTCTTTCTTCTCTCCGTGTATTTCTGTTATCTGTTTCCTCTGTTCTTTGTTTGTCTTGTTTCCTTGTCTATTCTGTATATCTCTCATTCATCTGATCTCAAGCACATCTCATCTCCGAGGCTAAGGTTGCGACTAGCCTCACTAACGGCTTCGGCCTAGGAAATCCCCTGAGCTCAGACTTACAGAGGCACGCTGTGAGTAATTGATCACTGAGTCTGAGAGCGTCAGAGTCTTTGTTTCCTGCTCACTGTTGATATCTCAGTATTCACAGTGCCTACGGGACGACTCCCACTCACCCCGCCAAAACAACCACATCCCTTCCCCGAGACGACCACCACGACCACCACGACCTTCTCCCCCGGTCTTCTCCCGAACTTCAGCACAGCCTCTTTTTCTTTGTCTGCTTCAATTGACCTGTCTTTGACGGACAAGACCATCGTCATTTCGTCATAATCAGACGCTCGTGCCTCTTACCTCCACAACTTCGATAACCCCCCCTGTCGATCTCTCTCTTTGCGGGCAAAAGCTCCCAGCGCTTCGCGTCATTTTGGCCCGGCCGGAATATTGTACTTGTTGACGGGACTGGTTCCCCTGCATACATATTCGTCGCGTGCCTATCCATCTGCTAAATTTTCATATTGCATCTTGCTTAGTTGCTGGTTCTGGAAGTAAACATGGCTGGTGACGACCCTTTTGCCTTCCTGGCTAGTAATACTACTACCACTACCTCCGAGAGCAAGCCTGGCGGAAAGAGGTCTCTTTGGAAAGAAAAATTCTTCAACAGGGATAAAGGGAACAGATCCTCTACTGACCAGCAAGTCGAAGCTTTCTTGGGCCCAAACCGCTCCGCATCTCAATCCCACGGCTCGTCCGCAGCTGCGACTCCCCGTTCCGCCGCGTCGAAATGGCCCTCGCCACAAGAGGTAATCAATGCCTCGGCAGCCGGTGACTCTGCCAATTACACCATGATGCCACCCAAGAAGAAGAATCCTGCCCGCCAAGGTTTGAAGGTGTCATTCACCACGGCAACACCTGAATTGATTGGAGAGGGTGGTGATGAGTCCGATGTTCCCACCATTGAAGTCTCGATATACAAACGCGCCCGGAGCCAAAGTCAGGGTGTGCCCCAGCCCAGCGACGTCCCTGCTTCACCGGAACCGGTACCTCACAAAGAGGGAACGCCCCAGTTGCGAGTCGATACAACAACCGTTGGACCAAATCCGCCTGACGTAACCAGAACCATTCCAGATAGCAAACCGCCCCTCTTGCAAAACCCTCAAGATGCGGATTTCCTCATGACGCTCAGTTTGGGCGATCGCGGGTCTCGTCTGTCCTTCCGAGCATCGCCAGACTCCAATTCGTTTGCCCAGCGTGTCCGTCAAAAGATGCAGTTAGAAGAAGGCCGTGCCTTGCAGACTCGCCTTCAAGACGACCCTCCTTGCCAAGACGATCCTCCCTCCCCAGCCGAAGAAGACGTACCGCCTGCAAGCGAGCAACGACCAGGCTCGCCCGCCAGCGTCGGTTCTCTCTACGAAACACCGCCCTTCTCTGCCATAGACCCGACTCCGCCAGTCAACAATGCCCTTCGAGGCCCTCCCAGCCAGGGATCCGACAGCATGCCTCCAGAGCCGCCGGTCCACAAGGAACCTACGCTTCCGTTTGGGATCAAACCCACGAACGCTGGAATCCTGCACCGCACACCGACAAAAGCCGTCAAGGCACATCCCAAGACAGATGATGATTCACCCAGTGAAACCAGTAGTCGTCCCACCACCCGTGACACTCACGAAGGCCGTCCCACCACCCGGGACAGTAATGCATCCCCGTACCAACCACAGGCGCCGCGTATCTCGATGCGAGCGATTGCCAATCAGGCTGGTGATGCTGCATTTGCTGAGTTCCAACAATATGTGGCACGCTACACCAGTTTGTTCAGAACGTCGGCAGAGAGTGTCAAGCCCCTCATGGAGACCTCTTTGGCGGAATGGATGAGGGCCGCTGCATGGTGGTTTTTACAAGGACGGAAGGCACTCGAAGCCTACGCACGTTCTCGTGGGCCCACTAGCCCAGGAGGCGGCTCGATGATTGAGGCGCGACAAGCAGTCCTGGACCTAGGCAAATCTCTGTGGATCAACGAGGCCATTTTCACCCAGCACGAGGAGCTCACTCGGTATGGCGCGTCAAGCGTCGATGCGCTGCAAGAGATTGTTATGAGCTCGGGCGACAAGCAGATGGCTGACGTTCTTGGCTTGCACCAGGGGATTCTCAATCACCTGCGCTCGCTGGCCATGTCGATCAAGAAAAACAACATTCTCGCCAAAATCGTCGCGTCCGAAGCTCTTGAGCCTGCTGACAATCTCGAGAGCAGTGTCTGGTTGCGATACCCTTTTTTTGCCCCTGATGTGTCTGCCGTTCTTTCGGGGGCCGCTTCTCGGTCCATGTTGGTGGATCGTTCGGGAGATAGCCCTAGTATGTTTACGATGATGCCTCTTAGTGACACCCCTCGTCATTTCAGTTACGGAACAATGTTCGTCGACGTGTACGTGAGCTCCACAGAAGATGACACTCAGCAATATGCGATACCCTGCGCGTTATCTATTCTCCGCGAGCGCAGCGACTGGTACGTTTTTGCCGCCATCAACAGTCAGAGTGAATTGGTCAACGTGATGATCCAGTCGGATCGGAAGAAGGGTCCCACGTGGGAGGATGTGGAATGGCAAGTTCGCACGAACTCCATGCGGGTCCGGTTGCCCCGTGGTTTCGAACTGGATGTCATGTTTCAGGAGGCTGATTTCAAGATGATCTGGAATATCGTCAAGTACACCACGAAAACGGAGGAGAGTCTGAAGCCCGAGGCGGGTGAAAGAGTGATTTTCGAAAGCACCCTCAAGGTTTTTCAGTACATGGATCCCGGCATGCCCAAGGCATTCCCCGCGGAGCCCATCGAACGATGCCGGATGCGGCTGTTTGAGCGAACGAGTACTGTTACCGAAGGAACCGGCACGCGGAGTGTCCACCAAGGATTCCGAGTGACTGTGCTCACCAGTCCCAAGGTGAAGGTTCTCAGCAACGCCCGTCATATCCTAGGATATGGAAGTCCCGTGGTGTTTGGTCTGTTGCGCGGTGAAGACGGCGCGCCTGCTTTCGTGCTCAAAATCACAGAGGAGGGCAGGACCCGGTCGATGCTGATGACGTTCCACGACGTCCAGGAGCGTACAATGATGCATTCGTTGCTTCTAGGTGTGCTCGCTAAGCAGAACGAGCTCAAAACTTCGGATGTGCCCATTCGCGCGTTTTCTATTGAACAACCATATGACAGAGTCAGTGGTCGAGCAGCAATTATCCATCTTCAATTCTCGGCCGGGACTGTTATCGTGATTGACCAGCAGCCTGGTACGGTGGAGCACCAGTATGGCCCGACTATCCTTTCGGAGCACCTGCGGGCTCTCATTACTAGCGAATGGGGGTCTGTTACGGACCGAATCAATTTGGGTCCTGGCGAACTGAAGCTGGGTCTGGATGTAAACAACAGAACGGGATTGAGCCTGTACCGCCCTGCACAGCAAGATTTGACTCTTTCGGTGGCCGAAAACCTCGTCCGTCCTGAAATGCCTGGTAGCCTGAGCGATTTTCTGCAGGCGGCAATGGTCAAGCCGATGATTCGACGGTTTGATTTTGCCTCGTTGGCTGGTATGTTAGTAACTTATTGTTTTTGGTTCTTATTTACTAACTTTACTAGCTCTCCATGATTTCGAAGCTGCCGTGACTGGGTTCAGAGTACTATACGACAGCATCGCTACATCATTTATGATCTCTCGCCGTCGAATGGTGGTGCCAATTCACAAAAAGTGGGAAGCAGGTCTTACCCGAGTTCAGATTGTCCAGCAAGAAAAGGTCTTCCAGCTGTTGGCATTTTTCAATGACTTCCCGCACGGCAAGTGCATGAACTGGGTCCTCAAGGGTACGGATAATATGGAGAGCTTCATGCGCTCTGGCAAGTTCTGGATCCGCTTTGTCGATGCCAAATTCGCCTTGCCCAGGAAAGATGATGATGCGTCTGCGGATTTTGTTTGCTTGGATATGCCGGAATACCCTATTGAGCACGATGATATCTCGATTGCTTTTGACTCTGAGACAGGTACGCACCCTCCTTGTTCAACCAAGTTGCTCTACTGACAATACAGACCGCGCAAAATTCCAAGGTGCCGTCCCTGGATCTGTCCGCGAACCATCAAGAATGGGGTCTCTTCGCCGGTGATCGGAATCGATGTTTGTTTCTGGGGTCAGTCACGTGGCAACCCCTCAGTCTCCACGCGTGACGTGATTAAAATCGCCCACCTTCCCCAATTGCACACCTCAATTGTTTACCCCTCTACGCCGCAATGCCTTCTTCACTCGAACACGCCGGTCCCTCTACGCTCTCGCTGCATGCTGATGACCCGGTGAATGTGGTCAGTGATGTGGCTCCTCCGCTGCACGTTGCTACCACGTTCCGGTACCCCGACAATCCCGAGGACCTCGTGCCCGTCGCGGACGCGGAGAATGTAAATCATTAGCTTTCGTGTTTTAGGGTTGACGCTGACTTGTCTAGTATAACGAGGATCCCCACACTCATATTTACTCCCGCCTTTCCGCTCCCAACTACACCCGTTTCGAGTTCATCCTCTCGTCGCTTCTCCACGGTCACGCCGTCAGTTACTCGTCCGGATTGTCCGCTCTGCACGCCGTGCTAGTGTTGTTAAACCCAAAACGGGTCTCTATTGGCGCTGGATATCATGGTTGTCACGGTGTCATCGAGATGTTCAGCCGATTGACTGGGCTGAAGGAATTGAGTCTCGACTGCCCAGCGGAGGAATTGCAATCCGGTGACTTGGTCCTTCTCGAGACCCCGGTGAATCCCCACGGCACGGCGTTCGATATCGAAGCCTATGCGAAGAAGGCGCATTCTCGTGGAGCATACTTGATGGTGGACAGTACCTTTGCGCCGCCTAACCTGCAAGATCCGTTTGCTTGGGGCACGGATCTGGTGATGCACTCCGGTACCAAATACTTCGGTGGACATAGCGACATGCTCTGCGGAGTGATCGCCACAAAGAATGAAGACTGGGCCCTCCAACTACGCAAGGACCGCTTATACCTAGGCAGTGTAATGGGTAACATGGAAGCCTGGCTCGGAGTCCGCAGTCTCCGAACCCTAGAAGTCCGCGTCCAACGCCAGAGCCAGAACGCAACCAAACTAGTCACCTGGTTCCACGACGCCCTAAGCACACGCAACCCCGCCCCAGACAGCGATGAAGCTGCCGTCCAAGCAAACCTCGAGTCCATCTACCACGCCAGTCTCCAATCGGAGCCATTCGTCTGCAAACAAATGCCCAACGGCTTCGGGCCTGTGTTCTCCATCGTCATGAAGAAAGAAGACCAGGCAAGACGACTGCCTAGTAAACTCTCGTTCTTGCAGCACGCGACGAGTCTGGGTGGGGTGGAGACGCTGATTGAGTGGCGGGCTATGTCTGATCCAACGGTTGATAGGCGACTGTTGAGGATCAGCGTGGGATTGGAGAATTGGGAGGATTTGAGGGGGGATTTGGTGGGGGCGTTCAAGGAAATGGCCTAGTTGTATTGCACAGTAGTGGATGAATGATGCAAGACCAATGTGAATACACTGTTCTATGGAATCGAGTAACTATGTATAGCCATATAGTAGAGGTCTCCAACAAACAAAGTCCAATCCATACCAAATCGTCTTCATAGGCCCAGAACTGAATCAATCTATCGTCCAATATAGACGCTCGGCGAATGTAACAAGCCAACTGTTAAAGCGGTATGAGTTGACGCAGCCATGTGGCATGTACGGAATGATATTTGCCACCTGTACTGGTTGTTCGTACGTTAATTATTCCAAATAGTTCATGTCTGTATCTAGTTGTTCGGTCACAGTGATGGTGTCAGAAGACCAGCCACAATGATGGAGCTCTTTAGGCGGGTCGAAAAACATGGTAACTCGTGCTCTTCGTGACAGGTAGCAGGATACATGCAAACTTCCGGCTCCGACCTAGCGTTTGCGGTGTATCAGCACTCAGTTAGTGAGCCCACGGCGGCATAGAATCGGTGAGCCAGTGCGAGTTAAGTACCACACTATCAGATTGGAGGTATGATTAATTCATAGCTGCTCTCAGGCAGAAGTATATCTCGGAGATATATGAACAGCTGAGACAGCCCGGGGTCCACCACCGGTGCTTGTTGCACGATGCTGTTCTTCGTCGTTGAGTGTCCTTGGACTCTATTTCCGCTAGGGTTTCCGCTAGGGTTTCCGTATATTGAGATATAAAATGGTTTTAGAACCATCGAATTGAAGTAAGTTTCGCACATTTCATTGCAGTCCAACTCGAATCTAGTATGTGACAAATCTGGGCGAAAGTTGGAGAGTACGTTCCTTTGCTTGAGAGCAGGTTTGACCAGTTCCTTCGAGTCAATCCATTGTTGAGAGATGAATTTATGTGAGTTAGTATCACTTGTATTCCCGATTCAGAGAAGTTGTTGGCGTCCGGGAAGTTAACAATAGCTGGCGGCAGCTTGCGTCGTCAAGCATGCACGGAAGCAAGACGGTGTTCCGTCTTCGGAAGAAGAAAGAAGGGATTCATAACCTTGTGAATGGTCTCCAGTAAAACTTCCAAAGCCGACGCCGTAATATTCAAGAAACACCCTTCCACGCCTTGTATATGGCTTTCGCCGGGACGAGTGCTGTCTGTTGGAAGAATGGTGTCTAGCAACTCGATAAATGGCTCGATAGACCACGATGTCCGTCTTTCATATGCTCTATTGTAGCCATATGATAGATCTATAGCACTTCAGTGCTTCTTTGGCATATTGGATCCTCACGAGGTATGATAAGGAGAACAACATGAACTTTGTGTGTTTTGTCATGGCTTTAGAAAAGGTGATAATGTGGCCAAGAGGTAGGAATAGCTATCTAGCTCCTTATTCATTGTAAGTGAGGTCCCATTTGGTATAGCCTTCATTCACTTTATTCCCTTCCTGGTTCTAGAGAAAGACTGAACTACATCACCCGATGAGCGTGTGCCCTCTCTCCTTGCCATCGGGTCAATCTCACAAATAATGAAAAGGGACAAGCCCAGAACTAATCAAAAACACGCATATGATGTCCAGTTTTCCATGTTGGAGTTCTTAATGCAAATCAGCACCTAAATACAGTGAGGCAAACAAGCTCGCCGTGACCTATCAACTGGGACATTGTTGTTGAGGACTGTAATGTCACCCAGTACTGGAGCATGTTTGACGGTAGTACGTCTGCCTTTTCAGGATTTGATTTTGCCACCTCACTTGGAATTTCAGACATTAATCGTCTCGGTAAATAGGAATACTACTGTCAAGGAATACTTAGGTATTAGGGTCAGATAAATTTATACTCCAAGGATCCAGATTCACACCTCTCAGTTAGATGCATATTAATCTTTCAGAACAGAGAGTAGATCCTCCCTCTCGCCCTTCGGGGATCAAACGAAAAGAATAAACCCCTAGGGCTTCTAGATGGAGACCAGAAGACCGTATAAAAATCACGTGACCAATCCCCGCCGAGAACGGCGATCCAAACAATATTTAGCACCCCGATTTCTCCCCGATTATCACACCACCACTCCCAAAACCATAAACCTCAACAAAATGATGCTCTGCAGTCGCGCAGCACGCACGGCCACGGCCGCACGCTCAGTCCGGTCCTTCGCGACGGCTGCAACACAATCCCCCGTCACCAGTGCGGCCAAGAACCACAAAGTCGTGGTTATCGGCGGCGGCACCGCGGGGCTTTCAATTAGCCACCAACTCCTCGACACGGGCAAATTCACACAGGACGACATTGCCATCGTCGACCCCACGGAATGGCACCACTACCAGCCTGGCTGGACGCTTGTTGGCGGTGGATTGAAGACGAAGCAGGAGCTGCGTCGGCCGTTGCAGTCTCTGCTTGATCCTAAGCTCAAGTTGTACCAGGGTAGCGTTGGGTCGTTCGCGCCGAAGGATAATGTCGTTACGCTCGCGAACGGGGATAAAGTGAACTACGAGCAGCTCGTCGTTGTGCCCGGTATTAGCATCGACTATGATAAGATCAAGGGCCTTCCCGAGGCGCTTGCGGAGAAGGACTCGCTGGTCTCGTCGATTTATGGATATGATACTGTGGATAAGGTGTTTGGCACGATCCAGAAGATGGAGAAGGGCAAGGCGCTGTTCACCCAGCCCGCTGGTGTGATGAAGTGTGCTGGCGCGCCGCAGAAGATTATGTGGCTTGCGCTGGATCACTGGAAGCAGCGAGGGTTGTATAACCCTGCCAACCCCGGTTCGTCGTCGATTAACATTAGCTTCGCAACGGCGCTGCCGGGCATGTTCGGCGTGCCAAAGTACAGCGCTAAGCTGGAAGAACTGCGCAAGGAGCGCGGAGTCGAGGGACTCTTCACGCACGACCTGGTCGCCGTAAACGGCAACACGGCTACCTTCTCCGTCGGCGGCAAGGAGCAAGTCCAGAAGAAATTCGATCTGCTGCACGTCGTCCCGAAAATGGGCCCCTACGCCTTCATCAAAAACTCCCCTCTCGCCAACGAAGCCGGCTTCGTCGACGTCAATGACAACACCACCCGCCACAAGACCTTCCCTAACGTCTGGTCTGCTGGCGACGCCTCCAGCCTTCCCACCTCCAAGACCGCTGCCGCTGTCACAGCCCAAGCACCAGTGCTCGTCCGCGGCCTTACCCAGGCTCTCGAGGGTAAGGAGGTTGATGTTGGGTCTGCGGCTGAGGGGTACGATGGGTACACATCATGCCCGATCACGACGGAGTACGGGAAGGTCTTGCTTGCGGAGTTCAAGTATGGGAATGTGCCGAAGGAGTCGTTTAATGAGTGGTTTGGGTTGGATCAGATTGAGCCGCGGAGGGCGTTCTATCATCTGAAGAAGGACTTTTTCCCCTGGGTTTATTATTCGGCGTTGGTTAAGGGATCTTGGGGAGGTCCTAAGGGTTTCTTATAAATTCCCTTGTAGTGTATTATTAGGTTGTGGTTTATAAAAGTTCTGGTTACTAGATATCAATGCATCTGTACGGAGTCCTGATGAGCAATTTGTTTTAATGTTGTATAGATCAGGAGGTGCTGGACTGATCACTACACAAGGGTGTACACTAGTGTTATAATACAAGGTTTAGTACAAAGGCAGCTTATAAGCATCAAACTCATACTGCCACGTCTTATAACTCTCCTGGTCAAAAACACACTCCATCTCCCCGTTCTTCCACAACGGCCGCTGCGGCCAAGCGCAGAGCTCGCCCTTCTCTCCCTTATGATCGCCACTGAGCACAGTAGCATTCAGGGTTGTCGGAGAATTGCCCTTCTCAACCCAGTCGATCATAACAGCCAGGTTAGTCTGCGGGAAGGGACCGTTGGGCTGCGAGGTACTAGGCGAGCAGTGCGCGGCGCCGGGGACGAGGTACAGTTGGTACCAGTCTGCAAGAGCCTTGTTGCTGTCGTCGAAGCTGAGGTTGGGATACATGGTCTTGCGGACGGACTCGTGGTAGTGCACGGACGAGGCTGGTGGGATGGAGTTATCCGATTCACCGTGGTAGTGCAGGATCTTGCCGCCTGCTTGCTGGAAGGGCGTTAGGTCCGGGTTGGTGGTCTGCAGAACGTCTCCGTAGCGGTTCCAGCCGAGTTCCATCCACTGGACCAGGGTGTCGTAGGTGACGTTGTCGAGGGAATAGATGTTGTCTGCTTGCTCGAGGTTGAGGAAGCGGGCGACCCATTCGCCGCTGAGGGAGTTGATGGAAAGCTCCCACTTGCCCGTGTCGTAGTTGTACTGGGCGTCGGCGTCGTCGAAGCCGGCGGAGGGCTGGTACCAGAAGTAGGCGCGGCGGCCTTGCGAGTCTTTCAGGCCGTCGAGCATCTTCGCTGCGGCGGCGGCGCCCTTGGCGGAGATGGTGCCGTTCTGGGCGGGGACGGTGCTGGTGGTGCTGGTGCGCTTGCGGAGCATTTCGGTGCTGGAGGAGGCAGCGCAGGAGTAGGGCTTGCCAATGGTCGAGTTGACGTTGAAGTGCAGCTTGCAGAGGTCGGTGCGGGAAACGACGCCATCCTTCTTGCCGTCGAGGCCATCACATGCGGTGATGGTCAGGTTGACGATCTTCTCCAGCTCGCAGGTGGGTGGGTAGTAGCCCATGGTGTGCTCAACCACGTCGGGGAACAGGTGGTTCACCTGCTGCTGGCCATAGCGGATGGCGGGGGCACCGATGATGACACCATCCAGGTCCTCGGCAAACCGCTGCGCCTGGGACCAACCATCACGGCCACCCTCGGAGCAACCCTGGTAGTAAGAGTAGACCTTGGACTTTTCCGCGACAGAGAAGAAGTTGCGCGTGAACGCCTTGCCAATGACACCCAACTCGTAGATAGCCTGGTATCCGAACATGTAGATGGCATCCAGGTTGTTGGTACCGTTTGCAATCGGAGTCACCGACGTCAGCTGGTTCGAGAAACTCCCGAATCCAGCATCGGTCTGACCAGCTGCAGCGCCGTACATAACACCACCAGGCAGCGATCTCTCTTGGCTGTTAATGGCGAAACCGCCGCCGCCAGTCGACAACCAACGGTTCTGGAACTTGTCGGGCGTAGGCAGCCAGATCTCCAGCAAGACGCGGTCATCCTTGCCGGCGTGCGAGTAGGCGAGTGTCACGTTACAAAAGTCAAACGTGGCATCGGGGAAGAAGTCCTCGTCTGTAACGGAGTAGTTGGTGACCACGTTAGTGGTGACCGACGAGGAGTCGAGTTCGATGCCTTCAGCCGCATCGAGAGGGAGGGCGTTCTTCACATTGGAAGTAGTGCAAACGGACTGCAGGGAGGCGGCTTGAGCAGCCAAAGGGAGCGTAGAAGCAGCCGCAACCGCGAGAGTTGAGCGAGAGACGCGCATCTTAGCCAAAAGAGTGACTTTGTTGTTGATAGAAAATGGAAAGAAGGCAGCGAAGGAAATAAAGTTATAGGCTCTCCGGTCCCTGAAATAAAGCTCAACGTCGCCATCTCACACATCGCGCGCCCCTGATTTAGACGAAGTTTAACCGTGGATAGTGTCCATGCTCCGGTGAGTCTGTTATGTAGGGCAATCTAGCCCGATGTGCTGATGTTAGGGAAAAGAGTTTACCCTGAAGTATACCCAATCTGGTAACTGATGGGCAGCAGAGATAATCTTATCTCCGAGATCGGAGACACACTGCGTTCTGAGTATAGTCGATTGCGCGTGCCGTTCCTCTATTTGACGTTTGTTTCAAGAGTTTGCAATGGAAACATCGAGGTTTGGTATGAAAGAGCGGGAGGTGAGGGCTAGGTGTGTCGAGAAGCGTAGAACAGCATCGGGGTGGCCAATAGTAACCAATTGCATAGTCACAACATATGTAAGGTTTGAATCCTGTAAGCAAGAAATAAACGATTTATGCGTAAACAATTATATGCAGGGCCATGCAGCGTACCTGAATATGTAAAAATGGCTCATTTCAAGCCCGTGGACTAGATATCACCTGACTCCGCACTACATCCCACTTCCACTATCCCCTCGCCACAACCACCACTCAACATCATACAACTACAACCACAATGGCAGTGTTCCAAATCTACTACTTCTCCACCGCTTCCTCCTACACCAACAAGAACACCGAGGCCCTCCCCGCGCCCCTCCCACTAGCCCAACTCTTCGACACCCTCGAGTTGCGATACCCGGGCATCCGCGAAAAGGTCCTGCAGAGCTGTGGCGTGAGTGTCGGTGATGAATATGTGGATATCGAGGAAGCAGAACAATCTCAAGGTGAAGGAAGGGTGATTCAGACTGGCGATGAGGTTGCGATTATTCCCCCGGTTAGTTCGGGGTGATTGATTACGATACAACAAGCAAAAGACAATAATGCGATGCGGTGCAGTGCGGCTATCCGTCCAGTTTCTCCACTCCAGTCGCGGCCATATTCTTCATGCGCCAGAGATATCCGCTGCAGGCTGCTGAGAAGAAGAATAACACGCTGTACGGAGTACCAGTTAGCTCATTCCGATAAGGAGAGAGGGAGACTCACCATAACCCAATACTCAATCCCCAAATCGACTTGGCCTCCAAACACACCTCCCTCGATATTCCAATCCAACTTCCATAGTCGACCTTCCCGCCGTTCAAATTGCTCAGATACCCGCTCAGTCGCGTCGCGAACGCATACGCTGATGTATCATCGTCTCGTCGCATAAGAGATGGTATGCCCGCGCATTGGAGATACGAGAACGGTCGTCCAATTATCACCGCGACGACGATCAATGCGGTCATAAGGAGTGTATCGATAATCGCGCAGTAGAGCAACGGGAGGACATTGTCCAGGAGGATTATGGAGGTGAGGATGCAGTAAAGCACAGCGATGCAGGTCTTCACTCATACTCATAGTCAGCCATTGAACCCTTGAATACAATCTCTACGGACGATACATACCACGGTAATAGTCCCAATCAAGACATTTGGCGGTTGTGCATCAATCTTGACAATTTCCGCGATGAAGTTGGCCGTCAGACCGATGACGGCAATCAGCGCGCATGCCTGGAAGATGCGCGCGATTTGGAATGTTGCTCGGAGGGCGTGCATTTTGTCTATTCAGGGAAATGATCCAAGTGTCTGCTTCTGTATCTACCTCGCGAGCGCGAAGCAAGTCTTTATACTCCGTATCTCGTCCCCGACATGCACACCCAGAAATACAAGTCTAAACCACCACTCAGCGCCAGACTCGTCTAGACCTCTTTTTCTTTCTTTTCCCATTTTCTTCATAGCATATAATACTCGCGCAAAAACAAAATCTACGAAGAAAAGCAAAAATAGAACAAGGGCGCTCCACAACCCCGGCGCTTGGAAAGATCTTTATTAATCCCCGGGATGCTCAGCGCCAATGATCGCGTTAACTTTATGAGATCCGAGACCGATCTGCTTTCGCCTATCGCTTGCCATGTCTTTGGCTTTATAGATGTTTATGGGGATGCGTATAGCAGAGCTGCAATGTTATTCTCCTGTGGTTGTCGGGGTCCAGGACTGCGGTAGATATATACAACCCGGCGCTAACTGTGCCACCACATAACTATCACATTATAAGTTACTTAGCTTAGTTATCATTCAATAAACATTATTACCCAATACAGAGCACGTATACCCAATTACTTCAACCTAAACCCACCACTCGTCCTCTTCTGCAAGAATCCCTCCGGATCATATCTCTCCCTCGTCTCCCTCGCCGTATCCGCCGTGCGCAACCGTCCCCAGTAATCCTGGCGATGATACGCATCGTTCATAAACAGCGGGCGATATACATCAGGCAACACGCCATCGTCGATGTAGTTTGAGATAATCTGGTCGAAGCCATTGTAGAGTTGCTGGTGCGCACCGTCGATCTTGGTGTCGCTGGAGGCGAAGGCATAGGAGAAGTCGAGTTCAAAGATGATGTAGTCTTGATCGGTGGGGAAGTCGATCAAGTCCTGTATTTTAATATTAGAATTCTTGCTCATGTTCAAGTCAAATCCAGGGGAGAGGTCTTACGCCGCCCAATTCCTTGGCCTTCTTGGTGATGGCCCTAGGCATTGGTTGGAAGGCCATGGAAGCGATGACGTTCGGGACGTCGAGGACGTTGTTGGTGACGTTCATCCAGTGGTCGTAAAAGGTCTGGAACACGTCGGCCGCAGCATCCTTGCTGGGGAGGGGGGTGGTCTCTGTGCCGATCACGTAGCGCTGGCCCTTCAGGATGAAGATGTCGTTGTTCTTGAGCAGGTCGTAGTAGGAGTCCCAGGTCTTGGTGGTGTCTATTGGACCAATAGCCTTGAACCTTTCGAAGACGTCGTCTGGTGGGGATTCGCCGTCGTAGAAGAGGAACATGATCCATGTGTTGAGGATGGGAGTGTGGTCGGCTGTCAGGATGATGGCGGCCTTGTCGTCGGGGTAGTTTGCGGTAAAGTCGTGAACGGCTTCGAGGAGTTCGGGAGTTTTGTCGGCTGTGAAGAAGTAGTTTCCTCCCCAGACCTTGTGGTCCTGGGGGTGCGTCTTCATTTGGTAGTTGGTGACGATTCCGAAGCTACTACCGCCGCCCTTCAGAGCAAGGAAGAGGTCTACATTCGTTAGGTATAATCTTCAGCAAAGGTGACTGTGGACATACCGGAGTTCTCCTTTTCGGTAGCGTGGACAACAGTGCCATTGGCAAGAACCACCTCAAAGTCAACCACGTTGTTGGCAGCCCAGCCATACTGCGAACTGAGGAAACTCAGTCCACCCCCGAGCATATATCCTCCAATACCAACACCTCCCATACGTCCACCGACAATTGTTCGACCGGTTCCATCCAATCCTTTCTGCGCATCTTCCCACGAGAGACCAGGTCCGATGTCAGCTGTCTTGTCATCATCGTGGTACACCACTTGGTTGAGATTCTTGGTCGAGATAAGGACCCCATCCTGAACACTAGCAAATCCAGTATTCGGCATATGACCTCCAGACTTCACGGCAAAAAAGTCAGTCGTCTGATGCAGTTCCTTGATGATCGTAGCCACTTCTTGGGCACTCGACGGATAGACAATGCATGTTGGCTTGAGGTCACCACAGGCAAGCGACCAGTAGTCGTGCAACTCAGTAGTATAGTCCCAAGACGGAGACTGCTCGATCTCGATATTCTCAGTTTCAAACTTGGAACAGATGTCGGCTGCCGCCAGCGGGGCTAGGGCGAGGGAGAGTGTGGCGAGCGCACGCCACCCTTTGAAATTCATGGTGTTTGGTGAAGTAGATCTAATGATGCGTATGCAATTATCTCCAGTGAGCCACACTTGCATATTAATACCCCCAGACGAGGGGGCTAGTGATGGTTAGGGGTCCGCTATGAAAAGCAACCAGAATTCAACTGATGCTCGAACCGAGATTGGTTCTGCATCATCACGACGATCTGGGGTAAGTGTTTGTCAACGGACCGGAGCCCGATCCGAGGTATATTCGGATACGAATGATAGCTCGTGTCAAGCTAGGATCATGTATGTTTGGACTATGAACCGGTGGACTTTGAATACGGACTGCAGAATTCATTTTAGAATGAATTTCACGGTAGGGTATATCTATGATGTGATTGCCACTCAGGATGAGAATTGATGCCGTTGTTTTCCATATCCTCATAATCAAATTGTGCCTCAAGATGCAAAAGGGGTGTTTCGGGTGATTTACCTAGAGTTCTATAATTGTACAAGCGAGAGTTAACTTGCTAACCGAAGAAAAGTGGATATACCCCAAGTCGATCCGAAACGAGACCGAATGGTATTCTCGCTTGGACCGAAAAAGCAATGATAAGCAGTGCTTCAACAGTCAGAACGTTAATTCCGCGATGTTTCTGTAGGTGGTAAGCCATCACATGAGATTACACAACAACCGAGGATAGCTGCGATATGCACCTCGCATATGGCTGATTTATGCACTATGGAGGAGTGTATGAGCAGTAAACGACTTGAATCAATCGGACTACTTGGAACCGTAACAATCAGCATTCCATCTTTGGTACCTTGCAGGTCTAAGACGGGGCCGATGTTGAGTCCTATCCACACCGTATCCGCCGAGGAAAAACCATCCTCGTATGTACGGAGAAGTCGGAGCACGCCGCGGTGGGTTTCATAAGACTGAATCATGGTACCCCGGAAAATTGTCCCCGGACAAGATAGATATCGTGATATCCGAGAACTCTATAGCCGAACATGGACCGGTGTTATCTGAGAAGGGGCCCGTTATCATCTCCACACGAAGGATGAAAAGACGAGTCCACTATGGACTAGATATGTATGTTCCGCCCTAAAATTGAAGATCCTATGGATTGGGCTTGCTCAATGCGAGAACGAGAGCGAGAGCGAGAGCGAGAACGGAAGACTGCGGTGTTCCGGACATGGCAGAACTGCGGACTGTAGATCTTGACAATCGAATGTCTCTGCCTTCTACTCGAATTTCAGTAAAGCAATTGAAAACCCGCAAAGCATCAGAAAGCAAGTAGTCCATGTGCGTTTGCTGTTCCGCACTCTGGGGAAGCTCGGGATTTCCCTTTCGGGATCCTGTACCATGATAGAGACACCGCCTAGGCGGTGTCCTATTATATGCCGGCAGTATACAAAAATTTCGCTGATAGTAGACCAGCGGCGGCAATTCTTTTCTTTCCTGGCGCAGGTTCAGGATGTCGTTGGCGTTGTCGAGAGCTAGGATTTTCCAGAAACTTCCGGACGGAGGTTATGGCTGTGCCCGCGCAACTAGCAGGGCAGCCATTCCCTCTGTCAGAGTTGTCCCTGGCCGTCCGGCGATTTGCCGCCGCTCGAACCTTCAGGCGAACTCGCAACGAGCGTTCAGCAATACATATCAGGTATGTCTTTGTACGTCTATATGGTCTATATGGGTTGATTGCCAGCTAACGCGATTCAGAGTTCTGCCACACTCCAAGACCCCGCAAAGCAAACGGCATCGATCGAAGAAATCCAGTTGAAGAACGAATTCGAGGCGAACAGAGATATCCGGGACTATCTGGTAAAATGGCAGAAACAGAATCCGAATCTTCTCGATCCGGTTCGAGAGCCAGAGAATGCGACGTCGTCCCGGTGGAGGGGCAATATGTTGAACGATAACCGGGAGGCCGATGGTGCGAGTATCGATGAGTTACAGTCCTCAGACGCAGAGCCGGTGGACTTTTCCAGCATTGGTGATGAAGGCGAGGGCATTGATGAGTTTTTGGAACCAGGAGATCTCGTGGCATTGCATTCGTAAGTGTCCTGGTGAAAAATGTAGGAATGAGGACTGATGTTCGGCAGCACCGACGGAAGCCTGACCTTTGGCATCTACGTGCGATCGGTTCAGAAACAACAACAGTTCTACACTGAGCGAGGGAAATGGCGCATCGGTTTTCACAGAGACCTTGACTACGTGCTCAAGGGTTTCGCTGAGCCGGAAGACATGGAACCACTGCTTGCATACTTCCCCGACGCTGTCGCCGAATTGAGCCAGGAGTTGCAGTCAAGCATCGAAGGAGGTGTGCCACGGGAATTGGGTGCTCATCTCTTGAAAAGCATGACCTCGTTTAGCAATCAAGTTTTGGATTTCTATGGCGAAAATTCGAGTCGGTTGGATGACATCCACGACCTCGTGGCTGATGAGGAAGACAGCGTCGGGTACACGCTTGAAGAATTGGCTATCAAGGCGTTGGACATGAAGCAAGATGAGCTGGATGATGTGATTCTGTTTGCTGTTCACCGTGCTGCTACACGGAATTCTTTCCTTATCCAAAACGATCGCAGCTTCGTGTTCTCGGATTACTACCTCGTGCAACCGAAAAGGATCGCTAGGACGTTGCAAATAGTCACAACATGGGTCCATGAACATCAGGAAATGCTCGTCCAATCTGCAATGGGTGAAGATACGCCAAAGCTGAAAGACCACCCGATGCAGGATTTTGCTCAAAAGGCACGTCGGCTCATAAAACTCAGTCGAAAAGTCCGATCGCCGACGAAGATGGCAAATGTGGGGCCTACGTCTCAACGTTTCGAGCCAGAGCAGGACAAAAATCCGCTGGTGTATCGGGCGGTTGCTACCGAGAAGTTCAATCAATCAGACCGCAAAATCATCGAGTTTCTGCAGTTATGGTGCATCCCGCCAAGGCGCATGACGATTGGTTCGCTGAGGTCGTCAGGTTCGCACATCATCCGCACTACCGGGATGTACGGTGGGCTAGAAGTGGACGCTGCGACAGCACCGCTGTTCCTGCAGGAACTGGGCGTGGTGACTCCATGGGAGAATATGCGCCTGCTCGACCTTGCCCTAGGTCTTCCGGGGCACGGAACTTCCAGTCGGAATGACAAATTGCTAAAGGAAGTGCGGATGGAATCCCGCAGACTTCAGACAGAGGGAATGACGGACACTATGCAGGACTTGCGGACGGACTGGGGTGAGCTGCCTATCTACTGCGTGGACGACGTGGACGCACAGGAAATCGACGACGGTGTCTCTCTGGAGCCGGTCCCCGACTCAAAAGACGAATTCTGGGTTCGCGTGCACGTAGCTAACCCGTCGGCTTTCATCTCGCATGACAACGTGATCATGAAGTACGCTGCCATGCGCAACCAGACTCTCTACACCCCGGAACGCACCTATCCCATGCTTCCACCAGCCCTGACACACAAGAACTTTTCTCTCGCCCCAGGCCGTCCAACACTCACCTTCAGCGCGAGAATGAATCGCCAAGGCGAAGTCCTAGAAACAGACGTCCGCAACGGCACAGCCGGAAACGTAATCTACATAACCCACGACAAGCTCCGCGCCCTCTTTGAACCCGAATCACCACCCCAACCGCCCCTAACAGTAGGCGGAAGCCTCACCACCCAACCCACCCGCGACAACATCCAAAACACCCTCACTCCTTCCGACGAACAAACCTTCCACACAATGCGCGACCTCATGCTTGCCTTCCGATCAGCCTACCGCCTCAAAAATGGCGCCATGGACTTCCCCTTCTCTCCAGATACCCCCGTCACTATTAGCGCCGGCTCCGCCCCTTTCAAACCCTACAACATACGCAGCACCACAGCGGGGAAATACATCCTCGGCGATCCCATAATCCAACTCCATCCGCAGGACAACAATCCCCATGAAGTTCCCGATCTCACAAAACGAAACCTCGTCTCCCTACTCATGAACCTCGCCTGCTGGGTTTCCGGCCGCTGGTGCGCAGAGCGCAACATCTCCGCCGTCTTCGACGGAACCTGGTACCACCCAGAATACGCGCCGCTCACGAATACCAACATGCACGAGTACGGCGGCGAGTCGTGGCTGAACATCGCCGCACCACGAGGAATCTCCTCTTCCACGCCTCTGCACCACACAACTCTAGGCCTAGACGCATACGTCAAGTCAACAAGTCCGCTCCGCAGATACTCCGACCTCCTCGCCCACTATCAAATCGAAGCCGCACTGCGTGCTGCCGCCGACCCTTCTACCTCTACAGACCTCGCACAAATTCTCCCCTACACCCATGACTCTGTCGAAACCTACCTCCACCGCACGCGCTGGCTGCGCACCCGCATCCGCGACGTCTCCAAAGCCTCCGCCCAACACTGGGCCACACACCTACTCTTCCGCGCCTTCTACTTCGCCGAATGCACCCTCCCCGAAACATTCACCTGCATCCTGCACAAACCGCTCTCCCAGGCCGCATTAGCAGGGACAGAATATGTCCAAGGCTACGCAGGCACGATCACTAGTCTAGGGGTTAAATGCTTGGTTATGTTTAAGGAGGGGTCGGGTGTTGTGGAGGAGGTGGGGGAGATGGGGATCTTGAGTACAGTGGAGGCGAAGATTAGGGAGGTGGATTTGGGGAAGGGGGTTGTTGTTATGGAGGGAGTTGAGGCGGGGGTTGGGTTTACGAGAGTGGGTGAGTGGGCGTGACACTGCCCTGCCTAAATTGGATATGACTCTGTTCGGATTT
Source organism: Aspergillus pseudoglaucus (assembly GCA_039880875.1). NCBI lineage: Eukaryota > Fungi > Ascomycota > Eurotiomycetes > Eurotiales > Aspergillaceae > Aspergillus > Aspergillus pseudoglaucus. The sequence continues at coordinate 731,724 of JBDODC010000003.1, read as the reverse complement.
TGATGTGTATACAATGTATGATTGACGATAAACTGTATTATAGTACAAGATCACTCCTGCCTACATTACATAGAACTTCTTTTTCTCCCCAGTCCATAGATTCCGATCCCAATCAAGCACCGAAAACCTCCTTCACCAACATCTTCTTATTAACCTTCCCCATCGCATTCCTCGGAACTTCATCTACAACCCTCATCTCCACTGGAATCTTATACGCCGCCAACCGATCCTTCAGCGCGCGCCTCATATCCATAACGCCCCATTTTCCTTTCTTCCCTGATGTTTCAGCGTCAGGGTGCAATACGACAACGGCAACGACTTTCTGGCCCCATTGCTCGCTGGGAAGGGCGAGGACGGCGGTTTCGGTTACTTGGGGGCTATACCATCACCATAACCATTAGCATATAGATAAAGAGCAGGGAAAGGGGGGAGGGCCGGACATACAGAGAAAGCAACTCCCTCTCCACCTCCAACGCACTGACTTTCTCGCCCCCAGTCTTGATAATATCAACACTCCGCCGGCCCAGAATGAAATACATGGGACCCCTTGCCCACTCTCCACTACCACCCTTCCCAGCGGTACTAATCTCCCGTCTCGCAGCGACATCGCCAGTCTTAAACCACTCCCCTTTTTCCTGACTGTCATTGTCGGTGACAAAAGCTTCGGTGGTAGCGGGTTCATTGCCCCAGTATTCTTTGAACAGACACGGTCCGCGGAGTTGGATTTCGCCCTCGCGTTCACGTCCGGTGACGGGGTCGATTTCCTCGCCTGGCTTGATTACCTTGTTGGTATCTGTGTCAACTAGTCGAGCCTCGACGGAGGGTAACGCCCACCCCACACTCCCATCAACCCGATCCGCAAAATTAAGCCCGCAACTAATCGCCATTCCAACCTCCGTCATCCCATACCTTTCCAGCAGTACATTCCCTGCACTAAGGTCCTTCCATGCCTGCTTGATGGGTGTCGGGAGCGCCGCAGAGCCGGAGATATTCAGACGTAGGGTGTCTGGGGCTATAGCTTTGCGGGCCGCGGATTGGGTTTCGGGTGGTAGGGAGGGGAATGTGGAGAGGAGTTTTGTATAGATTGTGGGCACGGCGGTTAGAAAGGTTATCTTCTCTTTCTTGTTGGTTTCGGTGGACGGTAGGAATGGTGCGGCGAGGCGTTTCCAGACGGTTGTCGGGTTGAAGGGGTACATGAATTCGATTGAGGAGCCGGAGAGCACGGGCGTGACGATTGCGTTGATAGTGCCGTGAATGTGGTGCAGGGGTAAGAGGTGTAGCAACCTGTCATTGGGGGTATACTTCCACGCCTGTATCAGCGACTCAGCCTGCGCCGTGAGCGCGGATTGCGGAATCAACACTCCTTTCTGCTCGAGTTAGCCACCACCATCTCCCATTAACTGGCAAAAGGAAGCATACCGGCCGATTCGTAGTCCCAGACGTATAAAGCATCATCCCCCCCTTCACATTCTGCCCAAACTCCTCCAGCAACACCTTCTCCGAAATACACCCTCCACGGAGAATCTTCTCCTTAACATCAAGGACGGGTTCCTTATCTAACCCAGACCCTAGGACTTCGCGCGCTTTATCCGCATACCGTTCTGTTGCAAGTAATACGCTCGCGCCGGAGTTATCCATGATGTACTTTAGTTCGCCGACGGGGAACCCTGGTGAGAGCGGGAGGGCGATGGCATCATGCGCAAGGATTGAGAGGAGCGTTACTATCCAGCGTCAGCACCAGTTCAATGCACCATATGCGCAATCACAATCCATTGACTGGAAGTGTAGGGAGAAATACCTACGTAATCATAGCTATTCTCCGCCAGAAACGCAACCCTCTCGCCTGCCAACGAGCCACTACCACTCTTTATCTGCAACTTCTCCTTCGCCGCAAGTACATCCGCGAGTAAATTCCCATATGTAAACGATCGCGACGAAGCGCTGTGGTTCACGGCTTGTGAGGCTGGATTGTGGTTCTGGAGGGCGCGAAAGAGGGGGAGGTTCGGGAGAGTCGACAGTGTCCTGGTGCTCGCGCGCGGAGTCGCGGTTAGATATGGATATGTACATGAGATGCGATTGGCATTGAGACGGCGAATTCCCCACGAAAGAGAGAGGAGCGTTTGTGAGGGCATATTTGTTGCTACTAGTACGTAGAAAACATGTCTAGAAACCTAGAGGATGCGGAGTTGATGTCAATGTCAGCCGGCATTCCCGCTGGATAATTTCTCCATCTCGCAGGACTCACAACCACTCACTACATCTCGTTAATAAACATCTCAATGTATCTCCGACCATCCCTCATTTCCCTCCGTCGCCCTCTGTTCTCGACAGTAACTTCAACACTACCATCCCGAACAATGTCTTCCTCTGCTACCCCCCTCGAGGACATCATTCGCGAAAAGGTCCCCCCCCCCCCGGCCCCTCTCCTTCCCCAGTTCTACCAAAGACAGAAACTAATATGAATAATGGGCGTATAGTTAACGACCTCTTTAACCCCCTCAACCCTCGTCATCCGCAACGACTCGCATCTTCACGCGCACCACGCCCCGATGCAGGGGTCGACGTCTAGAGAGACGCATTTCCAGTTCGTCTACACCCACTAAATTCTATAATGAGACTGGCGGTTAACGGTTGATGATAGTGTAACGGTTACATCCTCAGCCTTCCAATCGAAAATGCAAGCAGCACGACACCGGATGATTTACGCTCTACTGAAAGACGAGATGAGCCAGGAGGGCGGGATTCACGCACTACAACTCAAGACGAGGACACCAGAAGAAGAGCAGAAGCAGGGCTAGATTCACAGATAACAGCATTATTAGATATGTATTAGTATAGCGAGCAAGTCTAATATGTACATGCAGGAGCATTAATGCGTGTCCAGCCATGTACGAGAACATCATCGCCATGGCTAATTATACAGCACACTGCAAACAGAACTAGGAGACGCGACAGAGGAGAGGTTTTTAAAAAAGCAAAAAGCAAACGAGAGAATAGACAGGGAATTGTACTCGGTAGATTGATCATATAACCCTGTCCAAAGCAAGCAAAGATACACAAGAGGGAGTATCAGAATAAAAAGCACACAACAGAAACAAGCAACCAATGACCAAAAGTCGGGGAATAAAATAGCATGATCCCAATCCTGACCAAAGTCTAGAAACCAGAACAAAGAACGAGAAACGACGCGCCTATTTGTCACCACCCACTTTAACACCAACAGCAACACCGACAACAATGGCAATAATGAGGACTGCAGACGTTAGCACAGATCTCTTTTAGCCAGATGAAGGGTGCTACTTACTGACGATGAGCAGAGCGTACCACTTCCACTTCCGGGCATTACGCGCGCTGGAAATGGCCGATTCGATCTGGGTGTTGGCGTTCTGCACATTACCCACGACATCCTCGGCGCCGTGGTGGATCTGCTCCACTTGGGGTTCCTGCATATGCACCAGTTCGGCGATTTCCTGGTACAGACGACCGAGTTCGATCATATCCTGCTCAATCTTGCGAATGGCTGCAGATCGCTCCAAGGCGGCGCGACGCGCATCGTTGGCTTGACGGGACCGTGTACCGGCAACCTATGGCAATCAGCATCATCCGTTCTACGTCTGTGCGGTGTACCCACCTGGAAACTCTGCTCTTGACCCATTAAAACATTGTCAACACCCTGGTCAAGCTCCTCTGGAGTAGCCTCGGGGTTGGCAATCTCATAACGGCGACGAACTTGCTCGCGCAAACGCTTCTGGAAGTCCGACTGAGCGCGCTGGTACTGCTCGATTTCGCGACACAGATTGCGATGGGTGACATTGATCTGGGTCTGGACACGGGCGTCACCGGAACCGGGGGTCTGTTTGACGCGCTTGAGAAGGTCGCGCAGGTAGCGGAAACCGTTGTTGATCTCGTCTTCGATGTAGTCGAGGGTCTGGCGGGCAGTTTGGTCCTCCTTTTCGGTGCTCGAGTCCAACAAGGCGTTCTGGGCGGCAGAGAGTTGACCTTCGCGCTTGGCGCGCAGATCACCGATTCCGTCGTTGATTTCCTTGCACTTGTTCAGAATGCCGGTGATTCCGCCGCCAGGCTGCACCTGGTTCATTTCTGCTGCTGTTAGGCTGTCTTCCCCAAATTCGCTTGTTGTCTCAGGATACCGACGCACCATAGTTGCCATTGCCCTGCTCCATGGCATCACCTTGAGCGTAGGGGTTGGGCTGCGCAGCGGCACCGTAGGGGTTGTATTGACCGTAGCCGCCTTGGCCACCTTCGAGGTTCTGGTACTGCAAAGTGAGCAGCGATCAAGACCAAATGAGCGGGATGACTTACACTCATTATGATTATTAGGGTTGGTCTATAGAATCGCTTTTAAGAGAAACGAAAAGAGAAGAAGAAACGAAGTTCGGTCGTCGCGAGTCCGTTTCTTCCGATGACCGATCGAGGTAAGCTAGGAGTAAAATAGTCGACCGGACGAGAATAAATTATCCAGCTAATTAATCGCACGAAAGAAATTCAGCGATAAAATCAGGAATTAAAAAGGGAGAAAAAAAGAAGTAGAAGTTGGAAGATGAAGGAGAGAAAAAGAGAATGAGAGTGAGAGAGAATGACAGGAGCAACGCGGCTGAGAGCACGGAGTGTGGCGGCGGGAGAGAAACAACCACAAACTAAACTCAGCAATGCCACCGATTAAAAAGAGCGTATTTGTTAAATAGAGAGAGAAATAACCAAAGAGAAGAGAAGAGAAGGGAGAAGAGAACAAGAAAAATACCACTAGAGCTCCCACCGATAGCGCAGACTCTTTCTTTTTAGGGGGGAATCACAATAATGCACAGACCTGGCGGTGATCGTCGAGTCCCCTTTTTTTATTGATGTTTCACGCCAAATTGCAGTAGATTGCAGCAGTATATACAGAGAGAAATGTATTGGAGTAAAGAATCAGAGACAGAGGAAGAGAGAGTCACCATTTGAGTACTCAGAGTTTATGAATAACCATGACGCAGGCTACCATTTTCCGCTGTCCTCGTATTAGGGTCAGCATCAGCCACAGTTTAGCTATAATTAAACGCTGAGACATTCGTATATTAACGCTCTTTAGCTTAACAGCCACTCCCAGTTTAGAAATCACGTGTCGTACATGACCTCGGCGTGCCAAATGCGGCAACTATGAGGCTATCTGACTCAGTATACGGAACAACTAAGATGTCGGGTAATTCTAAGCTGTGTGGAATCTTGTCGCTGCACCACAAGCATTATGGAGAACCGTTTATGCAGGTCATGCAGGTCACGCGGTATACATCGCATTCACAGCTACACTGAGCCTCCCCACCAACTTTGCTGAACTAACCATCGATTCATGGCCAAAAGAGAGAGATACCCGACGATACATGGCAGGACTTGAGTCCACAGCAGAAGGGGTCTGTCAGGGAACAGCTGGGGAATGTCTGACTGACTGACAGCGCTCAAGATAGTGTACCTTTTTGTAGGGCGTACGTATCATATATCTGAATCAAAACCAATTAGATAGACCTTCTCGGCATATTCTCTTGCCACTCCGGTCAACCGGAGAAGCCTCCAGTGTTTATACAGCATTTTGCGCAAACAAAAAAAGAAAGAAAATACACACAGCTTATATATCCAAGTACATACACTGCGTAGTCATTCGTTTATCACCAATAGCCGGCTTAGGAGAGTGTCTTACCCTCACGGAGAAAACCTCCTCGAATAAACCCATCCACGATATCTCAATCCAACCCTGCACCAAGCCTTGCCAATGAGTTAACAGGCTTGATCATCTATCTGTGAACGGGTGACGAAGTCTCATTTATTCATCATGCATACCAAGATGCACAACGCCTTAGCATATGTGAAAAGGATACGTGAAAAAAAAAAAAAAAAAGGCAGCGCAACATCTTTATCCTTTCTTATCCGCCTCTGGAGTATAGATACCCTACCACCCAATACATCCACAGTCGGAAAGAAAGACGCGATTCTACACGTTGAGAGACGGAAAACCACCGTTCACAAGTCCGCTGGTTCTCTTATATCTGTCACGACCGGAATTCAGAGTACAAGCAAGGAACGCCAACCGGCAGCACACGATAGCAGCCACTGCAGATGATGTTGTGCATGACAAGTGTTAGGCACAACTGGACTTTGACTGGTTGTTACATAGCCACCATCTCAACGAAAAACCAGAAACCAGATCAAAACTGTTTACTTAAATGTTCGATAGAAGAGCTTTTTATATTTATTCATCCCATACTGATAATGAACACATTCATAATTCGTAACATCCCCGACCCGACCTGCGAGCTACATTATGTACTTTACATTATTAACGAAACGAAAACAAACCCAACACATAAGCCAATAAACCCAGACTACTCCTTCCGCTCCTCCTTAACAACAGTGGCAGGAGTATCCGGATCATCCGCATCCAATGCGTTCATGTCCTCCTCCTGGGCGTTCAAGTGGTGATACGTGAGGAAGAAGATGATACCCGTGCAGAAAGACGCACACGCGACACCAGTGAACATCCACATAATAGCAGGATCATACGCAGCGGGGGTGAGGGCTTCAGCGATGGCAGCACCAAAGGCGTTGGTGAGGAGGTACATGGATTGCACGAAGGATTTCATGGATGGGGGGGCTTTGGTGTATGCATATTCGAGACCGGAGACGGAAGCGAAGATTTCGGATAGACCGATGAAGACGTAGGCGGGGGTTTGGATGGCGATGTGGATGTGGTTGCCTTGGGATGTGCCGTCGACAATGGAGGCGTCGCAACCCGGTTGTTCGTAGCAGGGCCCGGAGGAGTAGATGAGGTGCTGGACGATGGCGGCGTACATCATGGCGAGAGAGGCGACGATGAAGCCCAGCGAGATACGCGTGATGGGCTTGAAGGGGATGCGCAGACGGCGCATGAGCGGGTAGATCAGCGTCTCGAGAATGGGGATGAACACGAGAATGGAGATGGGGTCGAAGTTCTGCATGAGGTCGTTGGGAATGCCATGGCCCTCCATCTGTCCGGCCTGCGTGACAAAGTTACCCGAAAACTGCGTGTACACGACCCAGTAGATGGGGTAGAAGCAGAACACCTTGCACGCGACGAGCGCGCGCTTGAGTTCGTCGATGAAGTGGTCGTCCCAAGGGAGGTTGGTACGGCGGCCGCCGTTTTCTGCCTGCCACGTTGGTTTGGGGGCGTCCATGTTGCGGCTGATGACCATGATCCAGAGGGCCTTGAATGCATCGGTAATGATGGAGCCCTGCGGCGGGCGGACGACGTAGAATTTCCGGCCGAGCAGGACGGTCGTAGTTCCGACTATGAACATGCACAGGCAGAGTAGATAGGCGGACCAGTATCCCACGAGTTTCTCCATGTATGGCGTTGCCAGCAACGACAGCGAGCCGACGTTAATGCAGCCGTAGAAAATCATGTAGATCCGCTGGATCGTCAGGGCGGGGTCGATAATAACTCGTTCGCCTTTTTTGGTGCTAACGGCCATTTTCTTGCGCTTGTATTGGTCCGCAATCTGCGCAGTTAGCGCTTTTTCTAATTAAGATACTCGGGGTGACTTACCAAAGGAGCAACGTTACTCTTGATACCACCCGTTCCAATACCGATGATCAGAATCGCCGCGATGAAACCACCCAATCCAGCGCCATTCTCCAAAGAGGCAGGAATCGAGGTGCACACCATAATCAGCAAACCGGCCATGTAGACGAGCGAAAAGAGCACAATGGCCTTGTATTTTCCCAGGTACTGGTCGGCCACAATGGCACCAAGAATGGGAGTGACTGCGCCATTAGCCTCCATTCACCATCAACCCACCAGTGCGGAGAAACTCACCATAGCACCAGAATTGAAAGAACGTATTCAGACCAGTAGCACCCTGATGGCCCATTCCCAGCGCACCACGACCCTGGCTACCGTCGAGAGGCAGATTGATGTAGTTCTGGAAGATACCCGACATGCCGTAGAAAGTGAAACGCTCGCACAGTTCGACGACGGCGACAAGCCAGGCCGAGATGGGAAGGTTCTCAGCGACATGGCGAAGTTTTTTCTTTTCCTCGTCGTTGGGTTCCTCGCCGTCGGGGGTGTCGCCCAGGGCTTTTTCGGTGGTTTCCGCCGGGTCTTTCACGGTGGTGATGGTATCCTGGTGTCTATTACAGTTAGTAATCAACCAGCGCGAGAAAAGATAGCGAAATAAACGCACCGAGCAGGCTCAACCTCGTGGTCCGCGGCCATGGTGAGATTGGGAAACCACGAGTGACTGTCTCTTGTCTTATCTCAGAAGGTAAACAGCGACGACACAACACAGAACACAAAAAAAAAAAAAAAATGAGTGTACAGAGGGGAAATTCTAAGGAAGAGAAAAGATGGGAGAAAAAAGAAGAGTCAACATTTTAAACACTGAGAAATCAGCACGCGAGTAACCCGGACCCTGGCGACATGCGACACTACGATTTTAGTCTTGTTATCAGTGAATAACACCCACCACCACCAATCGGCAATGTAACCCCAGAGCCTGCGATATGGCAGGCGGATGGGTGAATGCCTCTCTTATTGGACCGGTCGCTTTCTCGAACTTCTCTATGGGCGGAGTTTTCCGAGCTGATAACGCCTTCCCATACTGGATCTAGGGCTCGGAATGGCTCCTAGTCCTGCATTGGCTGTCCCTCCGGAGCGCCACCGGAGTATATCCGCATTGGTAACTCATCTGGGACAGATTGATACTGATACTGTGGCATTCTGGCTTTGTACGAGTTCGCCGGAGTCTCCTCGAGACATCTCTGATCCAATCAGCGTGGCTTCAGCCTGGATCAACGTGCAACGTCGGCTTTCTCCGCGTGAGAGGCACAAGCTCAACATTCTCGGCTAAACAAATCAATGCGGAGAGACTTTTCTGAAAGTCAATCTTTGGAATGCTAGTGTCAGTAACCCGAATCAGGACCGAGGTTCAGCGCGCTGTCGACCGGCTCAAGCCGCCAAACGGAGTTCGAACGGACTTCAGACGAGGCCCTTTCTAATTAGCTGCGGCTAGCGCTATCCGTGGTACATATCTCCGGCTATTATCATGGCCTGAGCACGCACAGAAACCCTTTGATATGCGAAGCTTGGCTAGAGAAGCTTGTCCGGTTGCCGAGATTTGCTGCCTTGGCCATCAGGCAGTCGTATTCGCCTGGGATTGCCGGAAACGATCAACCACGGGATTATCTCCTGTGCCGGGAGTCAGATCTAACAGACAAAAGCAAACAAACCGCATTCCAACACTGACTGGAACAACAGGGGTACAAGATACAGACAGGTACAGAGGACTTTTGATTGGAACCTCGACTCCGCTCTTGTCCATACCCGCTCAATGAGGATCGGGAAAACCGCTGCAGCTATCATCAACCCATTCCAGCGACACAGGCGCTTTTATACTGCCGAACTCTCCGGGAAGATAACTTGAATCTATCAACTCCTTACTACGCCTCCCGTGGTGTGGTTACAGCATCGAATGCTGTCCAACTGCACTGGGTAACGTTTAGGGGCTGGATCTTTACTGTTAGTCTATGTGGAGCAAAATGCGAGAGACATGAAACTAGCTCCGATCGTGATCCAAGTACAACATCGCACCATTACTCCATCAAGACAGGCCAGACCAAAATCAGATGCGCGATTAGTGTCGGTCAATGAAGACTTTCGATTCTTTTGGAAATGAATTCATTCAGAACGGAGAGACTCGCAGTCCTCCCCCCAGGCCCGTCCCTGCCACCCACCAGGGCCGTTGTCGTCGTGATAACATATGTCTATACCAAGTCAGAAAAGGCATACCTGGACGACGACTGCATACTCACCGCATCTTCCACTCCCATGTCCATCTCCCTTTCCCTCTTCCTTCCCTATCCCTTTCCTTCCACTTCCGTCAACCCATACTCTCCCGGCGTCTTAGCTTTCCGTGTCGATGTCCCAAGCCCGTCCCAACCACCCACCGGGGCCTGCTACGCATGTCGGATAAAGATCATTTAGGTGGTAAACACAGCTGCGCTGCGTTTTCTCATTTTCCTAAATTTGGTGCTGCTCTCAATGCTTTGTTCTATCAGCCGGGTGCTGCTGAGTGCCTTAGTCACCTATACATGGTCAGCAGCAGACACAGTGTCGGTGAACGCTGACGTGTTTCGTCAAGACATCGGAATTGGGGAACCTCGGTTGTTATCGCTTTTATGTTCGATGAAGAGCGGATTAGGGGGTGGAAATGCTGCTTTATGTGAGCGCTATTTCCTCTGTTTCCCTATGTTCCAACCACCTGTTGGTGTATTGTTGGCTGTTAGCGGTATCCCAGGCCCATCCTGCCACCCGCCAGGGCCCGTTTCTGAGTATCTTGGACAAGATACACCATTGAAAAATAGTTAAGAGGTTCGATGACATAATGTCAAAATGGGGAATACTCGGTGGTCTTCCTCCCAGGCCCGTCCCAACCACCCTACTGGGGCCTATTTAGATCCTCTGTTCTTCTGTGCATCATGACAGTAACATCAATTCAGTTTGATGCAAGGGAGCTTACCTTGCCCTAAGGCCAACGTCCCGATGTCAGAACATTTGTACTTACATTTTGCCTAGGCCCTTCCCTACCGCCCAATCAGGACTTGCTGTAGAGACAACATCTCTACAAGCCTGATCAGTCGACAGGCACGCCGCTAGTCCCACTAACAGCACAGAAGGGACTCAAGGTATTCGCACAACCCTCCTGACCCACCACGGCGAGATGTCCAAGCCCTAGCATACCAGATCCCGAAAGCATACAACAAGAGAAAGAAGAATTGGAACTTTAAAGGAACGAACGAAGCAAGTGAGATTATAGAAGGAAAGAGAGAAGACAAGAAGAGGAAGGGAAGGAAAGAGGGGGGGAGGAACTAACGAAGAGATGCAGATGTTTGAGACCGAAGGCAGCAGCAATAGAAACGAGGCAATATAAGGCACAAAAGTTGATGTCGTCAAAGCGAGTCAGAGAGAAACAGCCGGAATGCAAAAACTTGGGGGCCCGGAGGCAGCAGCAAGCAAGCCATAAGGCACAGAAAATGATGCTCTCTCAGAATGAGTCAGAGAGAAGCAGCAAGGGCTCGAGACGCAGAAGGAAAGAACAAAGAAAACGCCGAAAATGCAAGCTAGGAGTTTTGAGGAGATGGGACGCTGTCTACAACGAGACATCAAGATAAATAGCAAGTTCGATGGAACGAACGAGAACGAAGATGAAGCAAGAGAGAAGGAAGCTGCTAAGCATAATACGAGTATAAGAAGGACGAGAAGAAGCCAAAGATGGAAAGAGCCATGGAAGAAAGTGAAAAGGATGGGAGCTACTGGGGACGAGAGAGTTGGAAGAAGGAGTGTTGAGGAAGAGAAAGCGACGACGGCCAGCGCTCTAAGGAACTGTAGGCAAAAGCAAGCCCAGGTCTTTGCCCTAAGAACCCCTGGTACCTAATGGGAGACGGAAAGAGTGAGACTCTGCTTAAGGTGTACGTCTCGGATATTGTGTTGAGACGAGGAATTGAAATCAAAATTGTTCTACGAATTGGTGAATGCTCGTTTAAATGCTCTGCTCTGCTCATCTCTTATTTACACTTGTTCAAGGGCAAATCGCGTCTTTGGGATGGCTGGTCATAACACCAATATGTTAAGCAACGCATCTACAGTTGCTACGGAACTCGACAGTAGGACTTTAGGTAAGTAATCTAGTGTAGAGTAAACGTTGACAACTTTTTTGAGGTATCTTAATTCGTAATCTAAGAATTAAGGAAGAAATGTACAGAGAAAGTCGAAATAACTGCAGCCAAACTTTGAGAATAGAAGAAATGATAAATAAGAAATTCGATAATAACCACATGAAAAAACGGAAATTAGAGAATTGACATATAATGGTATAGGGCTCATAAGATGTGGAGAAGATAATACGATACATGTCGCGGGTTCCCATGATCCAATTCTTCCCTGCTATCTTGCAGGGAAAACGGAGCTGGGCTTCTTTTGCTTCCTCCTCTTCTTCTTTCTCGCCTCAAATCCAAGTCTCGTTCGTAATCGCCTCTTAAGCATGTAGTCAACACCGTAAGATGCAAAGCCCAGGGAAACGAGTAAATCATAAGACGTTTTTGGAGAAAAAAAAAACAAAGCACACGTAGTCTCATCTCATTCTAGACGGTGTACTTGGCCTTAGCCCTGGTGCTACCGCTGTGAGCGCTATCCGTGTGTCCGGAAAATTCCACAACGTCGGCTTCCTTGAGACGGAGGACATCCTTGAACCGACTGCCGATGGACTCCAAGATCTCCTTGCCTTGGGCGGGGTTACGGGTGATCTTGTCTCCCGGAGCACTCTTACCAACAGTCCTTGTCCACAGACCGACACGATAGAAGCCCTTACGGACGTTCACAACGACACCCATAACCTCATTGTCATCATCGTTCTCGAGAGTCTCACCAATCGCAGCCAGCTGAGCGTGCAGCCACAAGTCATCGATAGGGACGGAGCGCTTGTCTTTGAACGAGTACGACCACTTGCCACCGTGCTTGTTATGAGGGTCTTCCCACTCTGGCCGGATGCCCTTCTTGAAAAGGTGGTAGTCTGCCTTGAGACCCAATTCGGAGGTAGGTGTGATGTTGTTCTAATTTGAAAATTTGGTCAGCGGCCGTTCAATCGAGAAGCAATTAGGCAAATCAACGACGGAAGGACATACGTAGATTCCCCAGAACTCCTCAACGGAGTTGAATGTGACTACTTCCTTCAGCAGATCGTTCCAGTTATCGCCCTATCCATCACATGCCAGTCAGCCAATGATCCGGGTTATCAAAACCGTCTGCGGGAACCATCAATCCTTACCTTGCCACTGGGAGGCTTGGTGAACCAAAGAGTCCATTCGTGCATCAAAGGGTGCTTGACGGTGAAGTTCTCGGGGTCATGGAAGACGGTAACATCGCCGTTTGCCTTCTCGTCGGTGGCCACACCGGGGGCGGTGTTTTCGTCGTTGACCGGCGCGGGAGCGTGTTCGACAGCAGCCATTATGATCGGAGGTAAATTTTAGACGGACGCGAAACGAGGAGTAAAAATTAAAGAGTCGTAGTGAGAATGCGCTTAGGGAGAGCGGTAGACGAAAGTTGTCGGAGGGGTGCGGTGGGAGGAGTTAGGCGGCGGAGGGAAATTTTGCGTTCAGGTCGGAAGAGAGAAAGAGCAACTCAGCAAAGAGACGCTCACGGCAAACAAAGCGAGATTTTCACAAAGCAGTCAACGCGTAAAAAATTTCACGCAGGAAAGTCTGCTCCAGGCAGAATAATAGGTGTAGATGAGTTAAGTGGTGACTTTCTGCGACACAAGGAAGAGAGAAAAAAGAGAGAAGTTGGATCTGGAAGGCGGTTTGGACTCGCTCTCGTTGGAGATGCCCGCAAAGCTTTGGTCCAGGGTGCCGCTTTACCGTTTTGGGAACTCTCGGGCGTTTCTAATCCTCTCATAGGCTGTGGCGGATCTGACCATAGCCCTAAACAGGGACATCTATTCTAGTGAATCGAATGCAGTAGATGCGAAGTGGGATCTGAGAATATGATTTTACTGGATAGTCGTTGAGATTTTGTAGAAATAGTCGACGTGATCTAGCCGCCGATCTAGCAAATCTATATAATCCCGAAAGAGATCAACATGCCGCTCTATTCTATACAAAAAGGGTAGCAGATAAAATTTGGGAAAAAGAGCGCGGATTCAAGACAACGCAAAGCTGAAAAGGAAAAGAAGAAAGAAAAAGAAAAGAAGGCATTATGCGTCACCGCTGTTGATCATACTCAACAAACAGTTCCAACCTGGTACACAACAGTCAGTATCCGTAAGCCCCGGGGAAACCAGCTGTACTCACCCAAGCTAACCAAGTTGACCGCGAGCACACGGTATTCCAATGGCACGAACGTAAAGTTAACACCCTGCACCAGCGGCCAGATGGTGAGGTTGGCCTTGTAACTGGGAATGAAGGTGGTGCGCAATTTCTCAATCGGGTCACTACCCTCCATGATGGCCATAGACGACAGGAAACAAGTCAGATGTGTCGGGGTAAAGAGACATTGATCAGCTGCCACTCGAGCAACGATCGTAGCCTTGCTGTTCTTCAGGACGACATGACGTTGAAGGAAACCGAACCATGTCGTGGCGGCTGGACCGAAGATTGCTGTTATCGTGAGCAAGGAAACCGTACCAAGGTATTCACGAATGACATACCTCCACCATAGAGAGCCATGCGTCCAGTTCTTGCCATATCATGTTTCTCGAGTCCCCTGCGATCCACCAATTGCTGAGCGAGGACGTCTCCGCTACCGAAGAGTATCTGAATAGTGTCAAACGGTGGTCAATGGCAATGAAGGTGCAGGAATATCCGTACAGCACTGGTAACACTGGCAGTGAGAATAGGCTGCTTGGCCAACTTGGACTGGTACCTGTCGGAATCAATTAGAGCTTAGCTTCATTGAACTCAATTCTCAGCAGAGACTTACCACCGCAACATTTTGCCGTATATGTAGGACAAGGTAGAGAATAATCTCAATTCGACTGAAGATTCGAAAATGATAATAAGTCCAGGGGTAAGCTGTGGAATAGAAAGACGTCTGACGGAGCTAAAAAACAAGTCCGGGGGATAAGTGACTTCACCGATAAGCCTGGAGCTTCCTGTCCCAATCCAGGAACCGTCCCGCTAACGCTCGACGGTAAGATTTCCCAAAATAGAAGAACTTAGATCACCTGACTTGGCCCGTGCATAACACCCCGATCAGGACACTAATGTAGGGCATAGGGTTGAAGGCGGTAGGGCTCCTGGGCCTCGCTTAGCGCACCCGCCAGCGAAATTTCCCTTGGGTGCCCGCCCCAAACAGTTGTGGATAGCGAGAGAAAAGCAACCTCGACGTCGACAACTAACGACACTCCCTCCCGTCTCTCTCAATCGCCAAGTACATCCAAAATGGCTGACGCCGCTCCCCGTGGACGTGGAGGATTTGGCTCGCGCGGTGGTGACCGTGGTCGTGGCCGTGGCCGTGGTCGTGGCCGTCGCGGCGGTGCTAAGGAGGAGAAGGAATGGCAACCCGTCACCAAGCTCGGTCGTCTCGTGAAGGCCGGCAAGATCACCAGCATGGAGCAGATCTACCTGCACTCCTTGCCCATCAAGGAGTTCCAGATTGTGGACTTCTTCCTGCCCAAGCTCAAGGATGAGGTTATGAAGGTACGGAACGATTTTTTCACTTGTCGGTTTTGGAGGAAACGGTCCACGATTTGTTACGGGAAGAATTTGCGCGTTTTCAACAATTGGAGGAATTCGAAATCCATAAAGCGAAATTGGGAGATTAAAGTTATGGGACCGGGACGAACAGTTCACTAACGAATCGATTCACAATATAGATCAAGCCCGTCCAGAAGCAGACCCGTGCCGGTCAGCGTACCCGCTTTAAGGCCGTCGTTCTCATCGGTGACTCTGAGGGCCACATCGGTCTTGGTATCAAGACCTCCAAGGAAGTCGCTACCGCCATCCGTGCCGCCATCACCATCGCCAAGCTCGCCGTTCTGCCCGTCCGGAGAGGTTACTGGGGTTCCAACCTTGGTGAGCCTCACTCTCTGCCCGTCAAGCAGAGTGGAAAGTGTGGATCTGTTTCCGTCAGAGTACGTTTTGAACCCCTCGATTTGCGATTGCGATTGAATCTGCGAAAGCGATCGCGTCATGGAAAAGAATTCGTTGGGCTAATTGGATCATAGCTTATCCCCGCTCCCCGTGGTACTGGCCTTGTTGCCTCCCCCGCCGTCAAGCGTCTGCTTCAGCTTGCCGGTGTCCACGACGCCTACACCCAGTCTACCGGTTCCACCAAGACCCTCGAGAACACCCTCAAGGCCACCTTCCAGGCCGTCGTCAACGTCTACGGCTTCCTCACCCCCAACTTGTGGTCCGAGACCAAGCTCACCCGGAGCCCTCTGGAGGAGTTTGCTGACGTCCTCCGCCAGCCCAAGAAGTACTAGGTGCTCTGTAGTGATGGGATTAAATAAATTTGCATGACTTGTTTTGACCAACTACCTCTTTTCTACGGATTCCTTTTTACTTTTTTTTCTGACTGGAGGATCGGTGATGCTTTAATGGGAGTTTTCTCGTTACTCTAAAAATAAAAGTATGACGCTCTGCTACGCCTGAAGATGTATTCATGGGAAGGGACTACAAAAATAGCGCGGAGTCAATGAAGCTGCCATTCGCCAGTCAATATAATGATTATGATAATACTGCCATGTTCTAATGTAGCGCATCTGCGGTAACTATGGGTTTGGTATGCCGGACACTGAGACTACATCTGAGTGGTATAACTAATATAGTCGGTTCATATAGTTATAATTAAGCCAATTCACGGGTAGCATAGACAATAATATAAAATCTATGCCGTCAAATATATATCCACCAAGCCCTAACAAAAGTCCGCTGAAGTATATAGTTATATACCCCGTCGAGAGGTGCCAGATACAATGACCATCTGTATCCTACATACCACGGCCCTAGTATGTACTGCGCACAATTGACGATGGCCCTAATAGAATACAACCCTTGAGTGCTGCTAGAAGGTTGTCCAGCTTCCTCGCAACAGCGAGCACTTTGTCATTATACTGTCTAATCGAGGTGGCTCATGTTTTTGTAGGACAAGAGACTAAATATACAGCTTTCTTATGCTATTGTCTGCTCTTTCGGTACTCGTTGCGAAGAAGGGAAGATCAAAGGAAGGATTCTTTGCATACTATTTCAGCAACCTGACGGTCAATGACCTGAAACTGGCTTTGAAAATAACTTTCTTATTGTAGTCGTCAAGTACAGTGAATACCTTTACTATGTCGACCCCCCAACCACTACTTCACTTCCTTTCACCCCCTCCTTCACTTCACAGCCCATAACCCCTCTTCGGATGAAAAGCCCCATCCAAATTCCATCCAGTGAACGACAAACATGGAAGACCATCTTGACCATTGGAAGTCGACTCTCCTAGGCGAGGACTTTTGGAAAGACGCAGAGGTCTTTAACAAAGTCGTCAACGATGATATCGAAGCTGGTGAGTTTCATCGACAATATTCCTTTACACGATCTACTCACCCAAGGTGATACGCGTCAGAACACGAACAAATCCTCGACAAGTTTCCCTTCAACCTAGGTCCAGAGCAAGGTCCTGCTCCCCGTCCTCCCAGCAGCGCGGCCGAGACGCCTCCCAAACACCGGCAAAAACAACAGCAGGAACAGGAGGAAGAAGAGTACGCGCAGGAACAACATAACCAACCAGGCCGTCGCCGCCGCCGTTTTAGCATGAACGACGCTTTCAGCTTAAGCTCCCTCAACCTCAGCCCTAGCCGCCTTCTTGGTCGACGTTCTCGTTCTAGCTCTCGTTCGCGCTCACCAACGCGTCCTCCAAGCGTTTTATCAGAGGCACCTCGAACGGGCTCACGGCTACGCTTCGTATTCAACATGACAAGCAACAATAACAGAAAGAACAAAGACGACGATACCGATACCGACTCCATCTACTCAATCCCACTCCGCGGCCCAAACGACCCAGGTACCCCCGAGAAACCACTGATGTTTTTCCGCGGCGGTGCGTCCTGGAACGTCCTCCCCAGAGACATGCAAGCGATAGGAATCGACCTGTTCTGGCCTGTCAAGCAGGATCAAGAGGGCGATCGGGAGGTCCTATACATCGAGGAGATGGCCCCGCTGTGCCAGTTCCGCGGACTACGGGTGCTCAAGATCACGGGTATGTTGCAGTCGTACCAGAAGTACATCTGGCAAACTGCGTGGTTGAACACGGAACTCGAGGAGCTGGAACTGGGTATGGCGATTGGACCACGCATCCGGCGGAATTTCCCCGGTGACTGGCCTTTTATCAAGGGTGGGTGGGCTTTGAAGCAGGATACCTATGGTGAACCGGTTTACTAGTAAGTAACACCACACGTACGCCTCACCTCACCTTACACTACATACTGCATATCACATATAATCGTTACCAAACCTAGTCCTGATCACAATGACAGCGGCCACATGGGCACCGGCAACCTCCACCGCACCATCGGCATCGGCGAATACCTCGACAAAACCAGCATCGAAAAAGCCAAAGTCCGCGCCATGGCTACAGGCCGCACGTTGAACCGTCTCTCCATTAAGACCTTAACGCTAAACGGGTTCGTCGTCGACGCAGATCCGATACTCCTCTGGTTCGACCCGAAGATGCTTCGTTGTATCAATTTTCGAGATAACTGCGTTGACGCGGGGTTTTATCTGTGTCGGCCCATGAGGAAGGTTGAGGTGAAGTTTCCTACGGAGATTGAGAAGGCTGTTACTATGAGGAAGGTTGATGTGCGGAAGGAGTTGAAGATTGTGGAGTTGAGGGATGGGAAGAAGGTTAGTGAGGCGCTATATTCGGGACGGGGGAGTCGCGGTTTGAGCTCTGGAGATGGAGATGATACCCAGAGTACAGAGAGCCGTGAGATTGAACAAAAGATGGGTGATATGACGCTCGGCAGCTCTGAGAAAGAAGGCATTAGAACTACTACGGTTGTCGAGATCGAGAACATGCCCGCCTATGATTACAATGAAGATGACGGTTCGTATGCGTACTACCGCCATGTGTTCGTCAGTATACCCGGGCTCAACTTGTGGCTGGATTGACACTGACATTTAGAGCAGTAATTCAATCCCATCCCTTAATCGAGATGCTCAAGACTACTGTGGCATGCCCTAATCTGTTTCGAGGCGGTACTCCCAATTAAAGATTTACGATGCACGAGTTTATGTTAATGTTTTTCTTATCTATGGAACCTCTCAGCATGTACCCTAGAGAAGCATAATATCAATCAAGGATCAGAGCATACAATTAATTCAACTAGCAATTAACATTCATTAAGTGCACGTATCCTATTGATATCTGAATAAACAACTATCCATACCTGTACAATTTCAACCCATCCCTTCCATTACTAAAAGCCATTTCCGCCTGTCATATCGTTGAGTACCATTACCAGTTCGGTTGTACCGATTCGAGATTGGCCATAACCCTGATTCCATATCCAAAAACCCAACTCTCCGCAAACGAGCAGAGAGCTACGCTCCATCTCCATCTTCATCAGTGATGCGGATGGCGCCTTCGTTGGCGATTCCGCGGGACCAGAAGCCGTCGAGGTAGAGAGTACTGCGCGCATTAGTATAGGCGCTTTCCTCCAAGGATCTGGAAATTTTTGCTTACGTTCCAGCTGCACTTTCATATGCAATCAGAAGCCAGTAGCCAAGAATACCCTGGGTGAAGATATCTAGTATGGCAAAGAGAATGGTTTCGGCATCCACGTTTAACTTGAGCGCGATACCACCAGCGGCGAGGACACTACCACTGTCAACAACACGATTCATACCAGAGTGGAAGGGAGAGCTTACATCGGATACAACACCTTAACCAACAACGTCGCCCCCGCAACAGTCCCATAAAACTTCCTCCTCTGCGAATCCCTCCCACTCGCCGCCCTGGACCCATGAATCCCCACCTGATAAACCGTCACCAAATACCCCACACAACTAACCACAAACCACACCCACTTCACACTCGCATTATCCGTAAACGTGCCCAGCAGTCCCGACGAAAGCATGACGAGATCCGCCACGATGGCAACGAGTAGGTGTGCGCCGGGGAGGCCGGAGAGGAGGGCGAGGTTGATGAGCATGAGCGGGTTGGTGAGGAACCAGTTTATGTAGCGCAGGTAGAGTATTTGGCGGTAGTGGTGCTCGGTTGTGTCAGGGACGTGTTTGTGGGCGTGTGTGAAGGTGGAGTGGTTCCAGGTTGTGCCGGTACCGGTTGCGAGAGCCATGTAGGTTATGAAGGAGATAGTGGTGGTTATGGCGACGAGCGTGTGGAGGATGCGTTTGGACTGCCTTAATCAACAATTGTACGGCTCAATTTTGTCTCTTGGAAACATACCAATGGTGCTCTAGATGCTAGCACGTAGAAGACGAGGGATGAAAGCGCCATGAGCACGGCGACGACCCTATTCAATGTCAGTTTCTTTTCATGCTAAATTGTACTCAAATTACACACCATAATGTCCTCTTCCCCGTTACATGGATCTCCTGCAACACAGCACTAGGACCCGGAATCACCGTAGGAACAGGCCCTACTGACGGGCTCGATGTCGGGATCGGAAGAAGCGTGCTGGTAGCGAATGATTCAATCATACTTGCTGTATATAGCTCAATGATATTGGAAAGATTAAGGATTCTGAATCTGTAAGGAAAAAAATTGAATATAATTAAAGGAGGGCATCTTATTTAGAGATGCAGAATTACAACGACAATCGTCATTCTGACTTCGACGTTGTCGTCATGGATCTTACGCGGAATTGGCACCCAGCACTATCCATGGTAGAGCTTCATATCTCCCAATAAGAGGCTGTATATTATGGTTGTTAAGAGAAAATGCAGGTATTGAGGTGCACAATGTGTTGTCAAGTTCGTCATTTAATGCTACATCGAGAAGTTGTTGCCTCCGCTATAGACCACCGCATTGGGGTTATGAATACAGATTCTGAGTTAATGTATCCAATCTATAACTTTTGATTCTGGTCTAGAATAGGAGAAAGAGATAATATGATACAAATGAATAAGAACGCTATGGTACATGACACATAAATCCAAGATCCAAACTCATACTCATGCGGCGTTGGCATCAAGTTCACGAACAACCTCGTCGCACCGATCGCATAGTCTTTCCCCTTCCTGCTCCGCTGCCGGCGATTCCGGCACAGCATAGCGCCAGCATCGAGGACATTTTGCGTCCTGTGGCGTGTACACATACACAGTTCCCTTCTGACCACTAGGCAGCTCAAACTGCCCTGTGTAATGCCATTCCGCATTCTGGATGCTCGAGGGAGTAGGCTCACTCTCTGCACCCAAAGTCACGGAGGAAACCACGAACAGGTCAGGGAGTTCTGATAAGTATCGTTGCAAAACGGAGTTGGTGACGTTTTCGCCCGGAAGCACGATGTGGACGAACGATTGAAGAGATGAACCCAACTCTTTCTTGCCTCGTGCGTTTTCCTGCACCGTCTTGATCACCGAGTGGACGGCCATGAGGTCTTGGTAGTCGTTTTCGAGAGTAGGGTTCTGCCATTCGAGCGCAAGAGCGGAAACGATGCGCTTCATGGGGTGTTCGCATTGCAATTTGACCGTCTCAGGAGCATGCTCCCAGGTCTCTTCGACGAGCATTGGCGTAATAGGGGCAAGCACTTCCTGCAGGTGGTTGTAGATATGGAATAGCGTCGTCTGCGCGGCGCGTCTGCTGACGCTATCCTCTCCGTAGGTATAAAGACGGTCCTTGATAGACTCCATGTAGAACGCAGAGAATTCGAGGTTGGCCCATCGGTTAATGGTATTCACGGCTCTGTAGAACTCGAACTTTTCGCAGGCCTTTTGGCTAGTGACGACCATATCAGACAAATGCATGAGGGCGATCTGATCAACTTTCTGCAGCTGGTCGTACGGGAGGATGCGGTCCATGGGGAAGCCCGCAAGAGCTCCGAGCAGCAACTTGAAGGTGACACGGTACTTGTGCAGACTGGTATTGACCGTCTGTAGGACCTGTTTTCCAACAACCACATCTCTCGTGTAGTCGCTGCTGGCAACCCACATGCGAAGCGCGTCAGGACCAAGGGCATCATAGACCAGGGCTGCATTTTCCGATTGCTTCTTCTTGCCCTTCTTTTGCTTGAGCGGTGGCAGGAGGGTTCCATCCATAATGGCTTTCGGTTCCACAACATTGCCAATCGACTTGCTCATCTTGCGACCATCTTCGTCAAGGGTGAAGCCATGGGTGACCAGGGTTTTGAACGGCGCGGCAGGAACACACGTCTGTCCCGAGGAGAGTTGATGTGCGATGTACGTAAGCAGTCCCGATTGGAACCAGCCACGGTGCTGGTCGGTTCCTTCAAGGTAAACATCTGCGAGATAACCTTTGTCCTGAGCGAGCCCTTCGATCTCGGACCAACTGGTACCACTGTCAAACCAGACGTCCATGGTGTCTGTTCCACGTCGGTACCCAGAGCCAGAAGCATCTTGCAGAGACGCAGGAATCCATACCGGATCGTTCGCATCGTCCGTCCACCAGGCATCGACACCGCGCTCGTCAATCACAGACATAATGTGCGATACACTATCCTTGGTAAGCACAGCCTCGCCCGTATCGCGGTGGTAAAGTGCAGGAATGGGGACACCCCATGCACGCTGACGAGAGATACACCATTCGCTTCTGTTCTTGACGAAATTTTCTAACCGTTGCTTTCCAGATTGAGGAAAGAAGTGAACGTCTTGCAGAGCCTTGACGGCGCTGTCGCGAATATCTCCAACATCGGCGAACCATTGCTCGGTAGCTCTGATGATGATCGGGAGCTTAGAGCGCCAGTCGTGCGGATACTTGTGTTCGTACCGATGCTGCGCCAAGAGCTGGCCCTGCGATTCCACATATTCCAGAACAGCGACATTTCCCTCTCCAAGGACATTCTTTCCACTCAACCTGCTAGGTTCAATAGGCATGGCCTCGTTGGTGAATTCTCCGTGGTCATTGACCGGGGCAAATGCGCCGATTCCATGAGACGCACAAGCTTCATAGTCATCCATACCGTGTCCGGGGGCACAGTGAACGAGTCCAGATCCAGAATCTGCAGTAACAAAGTCTGCTGCAATCATAGGCTGGGGCTGAGCATCCTGTCCTTTGAAAAGCGGCCGATACGTAGTTTGATCTGCTAGTTCCGAACCAAGAATAGACGGCACAATTACGGATAAGTCCTCCTTCAAAATATTCTGGAGGTATTCCAGCCGAGATTGAGCAATGAGAAGATACCCGCGTGTGTCAGACTCGACGATAGTGTATTCCAGAGATTCATGAACCGCAATCACAGCGTTGGCCGGCAGCGTCCAGGGCGTGGTTGTCCAAATAACAGCACTTACCTCCTTTTCGCGAAGCAAAGGATTCTGCAGCAAGTGAGGTGGAAGCGAAACGAGCGGAAACCTAACCAGAGCAGCAGTAGACACATGGTCCTCCTTGTATTCCAATTCAGCTTCTGCCAGTGCCGTACCAGTAGACGGAGACCAATAGACCGGCTTGAACCTTCGGTAAATCAAGCCCTTCTCGACCATTTCACGGAAAACACCCAACTGCCTCTTCTCGAATTCCTTATCCATGGTCTTCCAATGGTTCTCCCAGTCAGCCATGATACCGAACCCGCGGAATCCCTTCATCTGCTCTTTTACAGTCTTCCCGGCCAATTTCCGCGCCTTGTTGCGAACCACCGCCGCACCGACAGGCCCACTGGCCGCCAACTTGGCATCCTTCTCGTCCTGTAGCGCCTTAAGCTCGATGGGTAGCCCATGACAATCCCATCCAGGCACATAGCGCACTCTCTTCCCCCGCCCCAGCTGCACTCGGCAGATAATGTCTTTGAGGATCTTATTTAGTGCATGGCCGATGTGAAGTTCGCCATTCGCGTACGGGGGTCCGTCGTGTAGAATGAAAGGTCGATCGGCCGGTCGTTCACGGCGTTGCCAGGCGTAGAGCTCGTCGGTGCATCGTTGCAGGTATTTTGCTTGATCGGCCGGGGGCACGCGCGCCGGGAACGTCGACTTGGGGAGTTTGAGTGTCGACGACCAGGACCGTGTGAGAGTCCGTGGCAGTTCCGGCATACTACCTCTGAAGAAGCATGTCCTGTTCAGAACGGCGCTGCTGCTTGGAAAAGGTCTCCGGTTGTTTGGCGGAGAAAAGCGGGCAATCTTTACGATTCGGGCAACGACACGTAATATTACCATGTTTCATTTGATTTTGGACTGAAAATGCTGTAATATAGTTACATGATATATTACACAAGAAGTGATTGATGCTTGAAATAGGAAATCATCATTACACTGGTAGTATCTTATAGTAGAAGATGATAGTGCTGGCTGGTAAAATCCCCAAACGCCTATTACAGATATATTACTCCAAAGGACAATCAATAAATCGTGACGCAGCTCACTGCGCCGTTCTTCATGACTTCAAATAGAAGCCCAGGAAATCCAAACAACTCGGTATTACCTAGGCCCCCATCCTGGCTGTCGCCACCAGCTCTCGGTCCCCGGCCGGTACTCTCTTCCCAGTCGCCAAGGAACTCAACGCTGCTTTCCGGGCTGTCGCCCCAGCCGCGATTCAGCACCATTGGGCGTTGAAGCGCTCGTTCCTCTGCAGCGTTCGCATACGATCCCTTCCAAACGTCCCTAAGACGTGATGAGATCTCGTCGTACGGGGTCTCTGAAGTCACGGAATCGCCATGTGCATCAAGGTAGATAGTCCAACGACTGCGCCGATGGCGGTTAAATGGATACGAGCCCGGAACGTTTCCATGTAGGATAATCTTTGTGACGACCAGTTGAGACGATGGATTCGGAGGTGCTGGATCAGATAGATCGGACCCCGGAAATGCAGGGCCAGGTGTGGTAGGGTAGCTAATAAAAGCATCAAATCCATGGTGGAAATAATTATAGAAACATTCTGTGGGCATTGAGGAAGGGTCCAAGGTTTCTCCATGGGAAATTTCCTCGTCAGAATCATCAGTCACGCTGTTGTTTGAAGACTGGTCGGTATCAGTAATATCAATCCCTCTGGCTGGGGATGGACTCATATGCAAAGCATCTGCACCACCACCGCCGCCTGCAGCACGGTGGATTGAGATTCTTCGATCATTCTTACGATAAATGGCATCTGGTGGCCCAAACTCCGCAATCAAGTCTTGAGGAGTAGTCTCGGAGAGAGAGATGTATGTGGTAGGAGTTGACCTTCGGACAATCTCAATCTTTCCAGCACCCAAAACATTGAACTCCTCGATCTCATCCGGAGACGCTTCCCTATTCTTCCCGACCAGTGCTGGAGAACGAGGATACTGAGGCGGCTGTGTGAACAATTTTGACCTGGATTCCGGCCACGATGAGCCCTGGTAAATCGCCATCGACGTAGCTGGCAGCGCTGCTGAGGATGAAAGCAATGCTACAAAGTCACATTGGTCCGAATATGCCGAGTTCTGCAGTGGGAAGGAGAACGCGACCCCGGGATACGAAAGGACATAAGTGCCATATGGGGTGTGAGAGGCTGGAGGTATATATTCTCCCGGGTATGATGGCCCGAAGAGACGGTTGTAGACATGACGGAAGCTAGGACCCTGTTGGGACGGCGTTTGCTCCTTCGTGCCCTTGACCACATCTTGATTCTTATAAACCATCGATATCTTGGTGAAGTCGAGTACCTCAATCAGACGCAGTCTCTGGTCAGGGCCATCGAATCGTAGGCGAAGACCATTCGACGGAAGTTGTAGGACAACCGGCTTTCGCAAGGGATCCGAAGACGAGTATGCCAGGTCGATTGCGGGGTATGTTTGGGGATGGGCTTTAACACGACTGAGGACATTGTGGAGGGAAGCACCCAGGGCTATTTGATGCTAAGCTGTCAGTCCAATTTTCCAGACGCATATACAGTATTGGAGAGAGGCTTGCTTATGAATCCCAGGCCCTTGCCAGGATAGATCTGGGCCTGCGCCGAAGCTTTGGAGGAGGCCATATCGATAATGTCCGGGCCGTTATCAAGGCCAACTGGGGCAAAACAGGACCATGCAGCAGCAAGAGCTGTAAAGGAACGGTCAATGTATGAGAAGAAGCCTTAGATCTTAAAAATCGATGTCTACAAAATCACGATGGCGATGGCTCAGAAGTCTCGTTTAAATGTATGAGAAGAACGTCAGCTGGCGATAAGGGAGATGATCATGTGATGAGGGGGCATGACCCCCTAAGCGTTTGCCATCATGTGACATGTGTGCGGAGACCGCTTTTGTTTACATTTCCGCTTTCAGAATTCGGAGCACAACATCCACTGCAACGAAACTTCTTTGCTTATCCCACGCTCTATACAGCATATATCGGCATTGTACATATCTGATTTTGAACTCTTGCTATTCCTCATCATCGAACCTACGAAAATTTTCACATTGTCACCATGGCTGGCCCCCCACGGCCTGCCTCTGGTCTGCCCACGAGACGGAGCGCGATGCGACCACCCGCCAAACGAACAACCTCAACCGCTACCGATAGATCGTCCTCTTCTACTGCTTTGACCAGACCGTCAAGCAATGCGCGCGTGCTCAAATCGCCGAGCGAACCGTCCAGCGTCGTGAGCAAGAGAAAGGAGAGAGACTTCGAACGGGAAATCAACGAGGACACTAGCATTCGTGTTGTCGTGCGATGCCGCGGTCGGAGTGAACGCGAAGTCAAAGAGAACAGTGGCGTGGTAGTCTCGACAGATGGTGCCAAGGGGAAGACAGTAGACCTGTCAATGGGACCGAACGCGCTGTCGAATAAGACATACACGTTCGACAAGGTCTTCTCTCCGGCTGCTGATCAGACAATTGTTTATGACGATGTTGTTCTTCCAATTGTCAACGAGGTAATTTATTTGACCGAGACACAAAGGGCTGTCCAGCTAACGGGAGGTTCAGATGCTTGCGGGTTACAACTGCACGATTTTCGCATATGGCCAAACCGGAACGGGAAAGACATATACGATGTCCGGCGATATGACGGACACATTGGGCATTCTATCCGACAATGCCGGCATTATTCCACGCGTTCTGTACTCATTGTTTCACCAATTGAAGGATACAGAAAGCACCGTGAAGTGTTCGTTCATCGAATTGTATAATGAAGATCTGCGCGACCTACTATCGTCCGAAGATAACTCGAAGCTGAAGATTTACGAGAATGAGAAGAAGGGCCAAAGCGGAAGTACCATGGTTCAGGGAATGGAGGAGACCTATATTGATACAGCGCATGCCGGTATCAAGTTGCTCCAGCTTGGTAGCCACAAGCGTCAGGTTGCTGCGACCAAGTGCAACGATTTGAGTTCGCGCAGTCATACCGTTTTCACGATAACAGTGTACACCAAGCGGACGACAGAATCGGGGGAGGAATACGTTAGTCCTGGAAAACTGAATCTGGTCGACTTGGCCGGAAGCGAGAACATCCAACGCAGTGGTGCTGAGAACAAGCGTGCAGCGGAGGCTGGATTAATCAACAAGAGCTTGCTCACACTGGGCAGAGTCATCAATGCGCTTGTGGATAAGGGTAGTCATATCCCTTACAGAGAATCGAAACTCACGCGTCTGCTGCAAGACTCTTTGGGGGGGCGAACAAAGACTTGCATTATCGCCACAGTCTCAACTTCGAAAACGAACCTCGAGGAAACAATATCGACCCTTGATTACGCCTTCCGAGCCAAAAATATTCGCAACAAACCGCAGATCAACTCCATGATGTCCAAGAAGACTCTTCTACGAGAGTTCACTTTCGAGATTGAAAAGCTTAAGGGAGAGCTGATTGCCACAAGACATCGAAATGGCGTTTACATGACACCTGATGCGTACGAGGAGATGACGATGGAGAACGAGTCTCGAAGGATAGTTAACGAGGAACAACGAGCCAAGATTGAAACTATGGAGTCGAGTTTGCGCCACAAAGTTCAAGAGCTCTTTACGTTGACCAGCAACTTCAACGGTTTGAAGAAGGATAATGAGGAGACGCAGGCCGCCCTCAACAATACCAACGATGTCCTCGAGAAGACGGAGATAGTTCTGAATGATACTAAGGCAACCCTTGAAGAGGAAGAAATGCTCCGAAAAGCTCACCAAGAAACCGAGACACGGCTTCAAAATGTTGGGACCGGACTTGTGTCGACATTAGGCAGCACTGTCAATGATGTGGAGGGCTTGCATGCAAAGATTCAGCGTAAAGCCGACTTGGCAGCACTCAACCAACAATCCTGGCAAACATCTAGTGGCGAAGTTTCCGATGTTACAAAGCAAATCGACGCCCGGGTAGGAGCTTTCCAGGATCAACATTCAACCCTCGTGGAGACCATCTCGGACCGAATCAGCCAATTTGTCGAGGCTGAGTTGAACAATGTGCAGTCGAGCCAGTCGCAACTTGAAGGCTTCAGTTCATCATTCGACAAGGCAGAGGCAGAGGCTACCGCCCAGACCTCTGGTGCACACGATGAGATGAACGAGGTACTCGAGGAGATCAAGGTCTTGCGTGAAGAAGTCAAGGGTCGAGTCGGAGAAGGCCTGAATGGCTTGTCGGCTGCAGCTGGTCGTATTTCCAAGGAGGTTATTGGCGAGTTTGCTGACTTTCATGCTCAGGTAAGTGCGGTTTTCTTTACCCGCATGAATGGACATGTACTAATAGGCACAGCTCTATGAATCTTATAGCGCCCTTGGCAAGGACATGAAGTCCATGTTCGACGGCGTCGTGAACCATCTTCATGAACAGAAGATCGAAATCAGTCAGCTGCGATCGCAACTTCAACAGGCAAACCAAGAGACCATCGAGGCCAACCGCAAGGCTTCGTCTCAATTGGCACAATCTATGGAAGAAGAAAATGCAACTGCTGAAGCGGAGCGAGACCAGTTGCTGTCCCAGATTAAGCTCCTGATGGATGAATCACGACAGAGGCAATTTGGCCGCATGAAGAACAAGTTTGACGGTGTGAGGGTAGATATCTCGTCCTCCGGCGATGCGCTGGAGCAAGCGACAACCCAACATGACCGCCATGTCGACGAGTGGGTGTTCAAGTCTGAGCAATTCGCAAAGGACGTCACCGCATCTCGGGACGAGGTCAAGACGAAGATGCAGAACGACTGGGAGGTAAGAGACATCAATACCCATATTTCAATGTATGCTCATGCTAAACTGATTACTATAGGCGTTTGACCATCGCAACGCATCTATTCAAAAGGTTACCGAGTCCGTACAAGAGGAGACTGTCCGCATTGTCGATGCCCAGATGAAAGACATGGGCAAGCAGATGGGCGCATTGGATGATTTCGTAGCCAAGGCACGATCCCAGAATGGCCGCTTCCATGAAGCGCATCTGGATAGTTTGAACAACATGGCGTCCAATGTCCGTCAATCCTATTCAACCGTCCAAGAGCAATTCGGAGGATTCGGTGAACGGGTTGATCAATTACAGAACGACACTGCTCAAGACAGAGACAGTCTCCTAGAAGTCGCTGCACCTCTGACAAACGAGGTCCGGAACCCCCTGTCAACCCTGCGCATGAACATCCAAGCTCGCCCGCTGAAAGAATACGTCGCTACCGGGGTCACTCCAGCAAAACGTTCCTACGAGTACCCAACAACCTTGCCTCAAACCGAATCCCATGAGGCCCTCGTCGCAAGACTTCGAAACTCTAAGCAACTCAGAGACCTCCCATTCGGCGGTGAAGATAAAGTCACCCCCCTGAACAGCTCTTCACCCACAGCCTCACCATCTAAGGGCTTTGTCTACAATGACACTGAGAATGACGTAGGACCAGAGCCACCTGCCCCTACCCCCGCCCCTGCTCCTGCTCCTGCTCCTGCTCCTGTCACCACTACTCCTTCCAACACGCGACTTAGAGAAGTCGATGCAAACGTCGTCGCCAGACCGGCCGATGAAACCACCCTCGGCCGGTCCTCGTCCATGAAACCTTTGGACTCGGAGGGTGAGCAACATTGCCCCGAGTCGACACCGTCGGATGAACCTCCGTCTAAACGGCACTGTTCTTCTACTGCAGTCGCGGAAAACAAGCTTCCGCATAAAGCGTTTAATAGGAAGATGGCGGGGATTATAGGGGGTAGGGAGAATGTGGCGCCGTCTCCTGCAACACGGGCTTCGCGAAGACTCAGGGGTCGTCCTTCTATGACTGGTTAGGTGTGATTCGCTTCGTGTCTATATGTTTGTGTTTCTCGTGGCTATTGGTTCTTTTTGGTTATCAGGTCAAAAGCTTCTCGTTTATACCCTGTGGTTTGTTACTTGGCGTTTCTGTTGCAAGCTCTATAAAGTGTGGCTTACTGGCGTTTATATCTGTGGGTTATCTCTCTTGTTCTTTGCTTTCTTCGATGGTCCTGGTTCTTAGATACCTTATTTGCCTATTCAATGCCTACCTTTTGTAAATGTTCTCTGTCAAAATGCTCATATCTTAAATTAAAATTGCGTTTGCGAGAAATTATACCCTCAACATCTAGTGTTCTTGAGACTGCTCTACTAATTTCCTTTTATGCTGCATCTTGTATTCAGGCATCAAGCTTCACCAAGTGCACCGGCGGTCTCAAGACTCCCTGGCAGCTCTTGCTCTATTGTTCCAGCCGTAGTATTATTATCATTATCCGCGCCCTGTTGATCACCAACATGATCCTGCTCTCCCGCTCCATCTCCTTGCTGCTGTTCCATATCCGATTCGTAATGCATATGTTCCCCAGCTTCTATTACCTGTCTGAGCTCGCCCATCCGCTTCGCAAACTGGTCCATCATGTCTTCCAATCGCTGGCTTCCCCGTTCTTTATCTTTCTCTTTCGAGACCACACTTGGTGGTAGCCCGGGCGTGCCGTGGATTTTGAGCATCAGGCCTCCGTTGAGAGGTTGTTCGCCTGACGTGTTATTCTCAAATGTTGGGGCCGGGACGAGCTCGGTGTTGAGGACTTGCCATGCAGGTGTGAGGCTGTGGGCTGAGGTAACTGTGAGCTGAGGCGTTTGTTGCTGCGATTGCTGGTTTTGCTGGTGTGGGATGGCTGCCGGGTGCGTTGCAGGCGAGGTCGACATGGAATTGGTGCCGCCGGTGTTATTCGGATTCGTTTCTGTCCTGGGAGTGGGTTCTACATCGAGAATTATATAGCTATCCCGTACCCCCGGAATGGGCGGTGGTAAAAGATCATCCTTTCTCAAATCCGATAGCTCGTCCTCTTCATTGTAACCTGATCCATCTTCGTCGCTTTCGCCTTGCCGTAACTGGATTGGTCTCTTTCCACTGGTGGAGCTGTCCTTTTCTGACTCAAGTGACCGCACAGCAGCCTCGGTCAAAATATCCGTGTCGTCATCGGAGAAGATGTAATGGACTGTTGGATGGTGGTACTCCCCCGTGTTTGCGTCCTCGACCAAGGTGAAGAACGGCTGGAATTGTGAGTGGTGGCCGGTTGGGATATCTGAGACTCCATCGTTCTCGTATTGCAGGTTCTCTATTTGATCTGGATGGGATTGCCGATCGTGTTCTGTTGGTTGTGTCGTGGGAGGTCGGTCGATAGTCTGAGGGCGGGAAGCTGGTGATCCCGAAGGGTCGCAGACGAATTGCCTGGGAGATGAGGATAGGGAGGGAGATGCAGCGTTGGTGTAGTGCTTTGGAAGTGACATCTCCGCGGCTGCGAGACTACATGGTCAGGAAGAGAAAGGGAAAATGAGGATGTCGTGGTGGTAGTGTAGTAGTGATGATGGTTGGAGCTGTTGGTGATCCCTTATCGATAAAGGTCAGGTGATTTTCTACTATGCAACCCTTCCGATCACGCTATTCCTACATCTACAAGGGTTACTCAGTAATTTCGGAACAAATATCATATTTATATTGTCCACAGATTGCCTAGGGTATCGACTTCCTGCAGCAAGCCATCATGCTTTACAATCTGGCCGTTTCCTAATCTCCAGCTTTGCATCCGGGTCACTCAACATCTCAAACCCCATCTCTACAATCTTTGGCTTGACACCTTCCGGAATTCTGACATCGTAAGTCAACAGGATCTTAGCCAGTGCGATCTTGACTTCATTACTAGCAAAGGACCTCCCGGGACAGATTGGCTTCCCTATCCCGAAGGCGATATGCTCCCGGCTGGTAGAAGCGAGTGCTGCCCAAGCATTGCCGGATTGACGAAGACGAAGAAAACGGTAGCCGTCGTAGGTGGAAGGGTTAGGATAAATAGTGGGATCCCACATCACGGATGAATCAACAGCAACGTTAGTTCCGCGGGGTATAGTCATGCCATTTGGAAGGACGATATCTCGCAAAGCTTTTCGTTCAAGATTTGCTGTAGGAGAGAGCATTTCAGTACCTTGAAACAAGAATCAATGTGGCATTAGTATCAACATACCTAATATTCCAGGTTTCAGCCGTTGGGTCTCCTTGATTGCACTATCCAGAAGCTGCATCTTGAAAACACCTGCAGTTGTCCATCCACTTTCCTCGATAGCCTTGTTTGCTTCATCTCTTATAGCCGGGATCAATTCCGGGTGCATACATATATCCAGAAGGGCCTGTTTAAGCAACTCGGAGGTTGTGTGCATTGCACTTATCGCAAATGCTATTTGTGCAGCAGCGGCATCGTAAGGGCGTCCCGCGGCTATCTCCTCAAGCCATTCGATGGTGTCATTAAACTTTTCTGCTTTATGACTTTCAATAGAAGTGCCTCGCACGCGCGCTCTTTGGTCGAAGGTTGGCTGTAATATACGACGAGCGAGACGCAATTGTTGACGGCATGCTCTGAGCTCTGGCAAGAACCAATGAACAAGTGGACGGAGGAAAGCGGGCCAGGCACGGAGTGACCGGACTCCCATGAATGTATTCATTGTAGAAGTGAGAGTTAACTCCTGCCATGCAGCATCGCGAGCTAGTTGAGGTCCAACAAAAACAGATGCTGACATTCGCCCGATGAAGCGAATTGCGTGTTGAGACCAATCAACGGTGTGCCAGTCTTAGGGAATTTAGTTCTTGTCAAGAATCCAGCCACAAGGGGTCGAACAGACCATGATAATCTGTCCAAATTTCTTTCAGGGCCTCTGTAAGGTGTTCGTGGAACAATTCACACTCTATTATGGTCAGTTAAGCTCCGTCTCGACAAATGGCTCCGGAATCTCACATACGGCTATTCTGGTTCAGCTTTTTCTTGGTGACATCGATGAGAATTTTTCTGGGATCAGTGACGACACTCTGTCCTTCCATTCCAGGATATGCTGCAAAGTATTCCTTTTGTATTGCCGTCGGTTTCTGTATCACTCCGACAAGGGGAGATTCAACATACATCATGTACAAGCGCCTGATGGTCTAAATCTGAACAATTCTTCAACCATTCTATATAAGATGCTGGGAGGATGACTCGAGAACCAAGGGTGGTTATAATGCGAAATGGGCCGTTGAACTGAAGCATGCAAGTTAGACGCCATTTCTGGTCCGGGAAATCAATTGATCTTACCTTCCGAATACCTTCCTTAATCAAGCCCCTAGCATTCGATATAAATTCTGCATGGGCTTGTCTCAATGTTATATCACCGGAATAGGAGTTGATAGTTGGGATTGCCGGTCTTCTCATCCAACGCCATGTGAGAATAATAAGGATGCCCAAGAGGACCGTAGGGAGAATATGAACAACGGACAAGCCGTTGTCGAGGGAACCAATTGTGTGAGATTGATAATATGCCATCACCGCTCACAGATATCGAGGTCTAGCAGTCGCGATTGTAATACATCGTTCAAGCAATGTCGATTTGATTGAAATAGGAGCATTTGGTCACGTGGATAGAACTTTGGCTGAGTGATAATGACTCATCTTGATTGGACAGCGACTACTAATACTATCTCCTTACTTGCAGGAGACTTTCGTCGCTAATCTCAATCGGTCCCCGAGAAAAGTCTTGGACCTTAGGAGTAAGATGTCGGGTAGATCGGCCTCATGTTGCATCTGACGATGATACTAGCGCATTATTTCTTTACCGCTTCTTTCCACTGCATTTCAGCTTGAGCTTGCATTGTTGTCATTAAAAAAGAGTATAAAAAAATCGAGTAGGGTATCATGTCTATAAGCCTCCAACGCCTTCATCCCTGGTAAAACATACGCATCATACTTGTATGTCCTGAGTAGTGTCTTGAGCAGTGTCCTCAGTGATGTCCTGAGTGTCTTGAGTAGCATTTCCGTCTTCCTCGTTTCCTTTCCACTCAAATTCTGCAGATGGTTAGCATCCAGTCTAAACCGGACAATTCGTATACATACTCTGTCTGCACATCGGGCAAAGACCCTTGGAAGCCTCTTGTTGGATCCAGGTCATCAGACAATGCTACATTACCGTCAGCATTAACAGCCTGGTCCTCGTGACACGGATGGTTCACCCACCATGTGGAAGGAATGGCCACACTTTCCAAGTACTGTAAAGCATTAGCATTCGCACTCATTCAACTATACAGAGGTTATCACGTACACAATGCGCAGTCGTCACCAGGAAACTTGCAGGTTGGACAGGTACCGTCGAATTGAACGCGACAGATACCACAAACGTCGTCGTCGGGCATATCCCAGCGCCAAGTTGCGACGGCATTCCATTCTTTCAATGTGACCTTCATTTTCGCGGGGATATGTAAATCAGCCTGAAGATAGAGTTGATAGAGAGTTTGTTCAGGTACTGATAGGAGGTGTGGGTTCATGATAATCCGAACTCCGCATTTCTCCCCCGCCTCTCATCTTCCTCTTTATCTCTCATCTTCCCACTACAACTCCTTCTCTCAGTGTGCTAATTAAACGTCTGCCAGGGCTTAATCTATTCGTCGTGGATGACGCGATTTTTAGGGTCGATTGGCGGCATGTAAATACTATAAATTTACTTGGTTTTCCATCTTCTATCCCACTGTGACTATGGCTTTCTTAGCTCTCCGCACCTCTGTCCCTTCGCCGACTCGCTTTGTGCGCTCAACCATGTCTCAATCTCTGCGACAACCGGTCCAATAT
The DNA here is from genome assembly GCA_039880875.1 of Aspergillus pseudoglaucus. Lineage (NCBI taxonomy): Eukaryota > Fungi > Ascomycota > Eurotiomycetes > Eurotiales > Aspergillaceae > Aspergillus > Aspergillus pseudoglaucus. The sequence continues at coordinate 697,101 of JBDODC010000003.1, read as the reverse complement.
CGCCAGGTCTCCTTCTCTTCGTATCTGGTCACTCCCAAAGAACTCAATGAAGCTCTTCGGAAGAACCCGGCCACTAGAATCTCGACGTCGCCGCGCGTTGTCCCTCTCTGCGCCGCCTGGTTCATGCCCAACGACCCTGAGGGTCGCAAGGGAATTGATGCCTTCCAGAAGAATCGCATTCCCCAGGCGCGCTACTTCGACCTGGATGGGGTCAAGGATACCGAGTCGCCGTATCCGCACATGCTCCCCACTTGTGAGACCTTTGCGGAAGCGATGAGCAACTTGGGTATCCGTCGCGACGACAATATCGTGGTCTATGATACTGAGGAATTGGGGCTTTTCAGTGCGCCTCGCGTGGGCTGGACCCTGCGGGTATTTGGTCATCCTAATGTGCATGTGCTTAACAACTACCGCCTGTGGGTTCGTGAGGGATACCCAACGGAGACTGGAGAGCCTACGCCAGTGGAGAAGACCAAGTATGCTGTTCCCAACTATGACGCGAAACTTGTGATGCCATACTCTGAGTTGAAGGAGATCGCCAAGGAGCATCGGAAAGAGGGTTCCAGAGAGGCGGAGATCTTGGATGCACGGCCCTACGGTCGCTGGGCGGGGATTGACCCCGAGCCCCGGCCTGAACTGTCATCTGGACATATCCCCGGATCGAAGAGCTTGCCTTTTCCGGAGTTGCTTGATCCTGAGAGCAAGACCATGCGACCCGCAGATGAACTTCGCAAGGTATTTAAAGAGCGCGAGATCGATGCGTCCAAAACGATTATCAGTTCTTGTGGCTCCGGCGTGACTGCTGCCATCATTGAGACGGCTTTGCATGTGTCGGAGTATGGGGAACCGAACCTTCGGAGGTTGTACGATGGCAGCTGGACGTGAGTACCCTTTTGTTTATGTTTATTGTACCTGCAATTGCTAACTGGTCAAAGTGAATGGGCACAGCGTGTGAAGCCGGCGGACGGTCTCATCCGTAAGACTTAGATACTATATCTCTACGACTCAGCTCTTTCTTCATTGTTTCATGGTAAAGATGGACTGTATGACAGAATGTTTGATCTTCCTTGCGCGCATTTCTTTTTCGGGTTACTTTGGTATCCAAGGGCGGATCTGTTTCGTTACATAGAAGCGTTCGGCATCTAGATATCTATTTTCTCGGCCACAGTACAGGTTTACATAGAACGAAGAATGTCTACTCATTTTAACTGATTGAATGTAAGAATGTACAGATGTGCTTCAAGGAATGTACTTGCAACTGGCCTGTTGTATAGTTTTGTGTAGCCCCCGCTTAGTCAGGTCTTGGTCACCTTGAAGGTATCGCAGTGACTCCAAGAACATCATCCCTCTTCCGTCTCCCAGTTACCATCATCCAGAGATCGCAAAATGCTGCAAATGAGTGTCCTTCTTTATATTGCTGTCTCCGGTAGTGAGTAGTCAACGTGACTTCTTCTCTCTCTTTGACCAATGCCCGTCGACTGCCCCCACATCTTCCAGATCTCTCGACCTCCGCCTCCAAACCTCCCTCGTGGGTTCCAGCATCTCACTGCCTAGTGTTGCCTGCGCTTGCAGTCGCAGCCTTCGGATTGAGCTGCCTGGTGTAGGGACTGCCTTGATATCTCTACTTTATTCTTACCTGGTCGTTTTATCCACCTTGCGACTATCCACACCAACACAAAACTCTCCTTTTGCCGCCCGTCATGCCGACCGTCATGCCGACCGGACGCAAGGTCTTCCACTGTGCTGTGGACGAAACCGCCTTGACTACCAATATCAGTGAAATCAAGAAATGGACTACGAATGGTTCTATCACCCTGGTGGTTCCTCTGTACAGTAAGTCGAAAGTCCCTTTGAGAGAGGCGGGGAAATACTCGTGATTTGTGTGCTGACCCCGGATCCTTTCCTTTATTTTTTTTATAGCCCTCGAACGTCTCCATGCGCTGAAACGAGCCGGAAATCAAGTTGCCATCAACGCCCGCGAGGCTGTGCGCTTTCTTGATCGTGTCACCTCAGGAAAGGATAACATTTCCGCTGAACGAGTCATCTTGCAGGGTCCGATGGAGCAGTATGAACGATGGGAGAACGCGGAGAAGTTTTTCCTGCCGGAATTCGAAGAAGAGCCCGAGGCAATTGATCAAGGAGTGAACGGCGATGGACAGGTTTCGCCGGAGAAGCGAGCGCCAGACAGCGCCAAGGACAACAAGAGGAACGGCGCTTCTGGATCTGACGATTTGTCCCAGATGCTCCTCAGCAAGTTGAACTTTAAGAAGGATCCCGACGTCGTTTCAACCACCTCCGCCGGTACGCATAGTGGCCCTGCCTCTCGAACGTCTTCGCGCAGCTCCCGAACCAGTCCGGAATGCGCCAACTCCCACGGCGATGTGAACGGAGAAGAATCGAAGCCAAACAGAGCTGCTCGCACAAATGGACACCAGCGCACTTCTTCGGGAACCGCTATTCCGACTGTTCCTCTTGTTCTCCGACCGCTGCTCAGCGCCGTCCTTTGGCGCCTGCACAATGGCCCCGATGCATCCAATGTAGCGAAGAGCTGCATACTTATATCGAATGACCTTGTGGTACAGTCCTGGGCTCAGAAATTCGGCATCGGAGTGAAGAACATCCACCAGTTGCGGACATCGATCCAATACGAGGAACGAGAATACAAGAACCGGTGCAAATACGTCGAGAAGACCCAGGGTACTGGTCCTGCTGCTGTTGCTGCTGCCGCCGAGCCCAAGTCGCTTTTATCCTACGACGATGAAAGCGAAGAAGATGAACTAGTATTTGTTCCTCGCGGTCGTGGAAAGGGAACTGCCACAAAGAGCGGAGGCTCACGTAGCAGCAACCGCAAACCGGCGCCCTCGAAGAATGTCGCACCGCCTCTGGAAGAGACGATGGAAGTCCCAACAGCTCCGATTGACCCGAATTCGTTCAGCCGGTCCATTGGCGGGGCCGTCAAGCAGCCACAGCAAACCGTCGACCTGAGCACTCAGGCTGGGGCCGCCCAGGGTCTAGCAGGGGCTTCTCGCGGTGGTCGCCGGGGCGGCCCTCGGGGTGGTCGTGGAAATGGCCGTGGTCGTGGCAAGCTCTGGGTTCCTTGAAGAACGCAAGAGGGGGGCTCGTCAGTGCGGAAGTAATTGATGAGCCAATCTATTGCCGAATGCTTTTCTCCTTCGTTTTTTTTTTCTCTTTCCTGGGGAACTGGAAACAACAGTCGTTGCTATTCGCCGCAGAAAAAGTATCGAAAATCCCCGTCTTGCGATCCGTCATGCTAGGGCTGCAACTGAATCCGATCTGTCAACCGGTGATAGTATGGAGTTCTCTCTCTGAATGGAGCAATGTGCGACTCTAGACGGATGGACGCGAATCGAATACGGCGCAGTCAAAAAGGGCGATGGCCAGTTTTTCACGGAGTAGTATGAGGATCATAAGATACGTTTGACAGGGGTCATCAGAAGAACAAGGCTGGAACCATGCCTAATTATCTACGGACAAGTGTCTCCGGCCGGATTTGTTGCTTTCATCGTCCGCTTTCGTGGGATAATCAGAAATCAGCACGTTTTCTTTTTGGGAATCACCTACTTATGGAGTATTGCTCTGCTACTGTTGGAAGGGACTTGCTCTAGTCTCGCTTTTCATGTCTACACTGCAGTTTGCATTTACAGTTTACAGTTTTAAAGATAAGTTTACAAAAAACATTTTTTAGAAAAGGTTGAAGAGGGGTAGATGAGGGTTATTATCGTGGTGGTCTTTCGTTTCATTGCTTTTTGCTATTACTCGTTTTTGCTCAGTCGCTCGTTTTGTATTGGTTTTAGCCGAATTGGGGCATCAAATAAGCTGAAATGTCAAGGAGGATAACTAAGAGTCAATAGTATGTTTCATTGAACACTATCCGCTCAAATCAAACCAAATCAATGACGCTTCTTGCCTCACGGGAAGCCTCCCCGAGGCTGTTTTGATGTATGATTATTGATCGGCTGCCACCTCCGCATTTCACCTGACCTCATCATCGACATCATTGGTTTCTGCATTCCCTCCTCTGACACTTCACCTCCTGATCTCCTGTTATTTCCTCCTGAGAATCTTCATCTAACCTGATACATGCACGGACGTTGCTTGTGTATATAAGCATCACACTACCCTGTGAATATCACGTACATCCAAACATATATACTCTCATCTACATTCTATTCCACGTACCACCACACTAGGAAACAAAGACAGTCCAGCAAAATGACCGACATCGACCAAACCTCCCTCGCCGCCTCCTCCATCGAGCGCCGCAACTCCCTCGAAAAGCATCTCCAGCACCGCCCTGACCCCGAGGATCTGCGCAGCAGACATATCCTCGTTGATACGAATATGGCTCCGTATGCCCGTTGCCCCCTCACATCAATTAGTTGAAAGGGTGATATGTATATGGGGGTGATGTGCTGATAATGGATGTGAATGTGCAGGTCTTCAGAAACTGCTTTCCCGCGTACACTTGAGCGTCGACGCACTTCGGATAGCTTGCAGAGACATCTTGAGCAGAGGCCTGAGAGGGAGGAGTTGATTGAGCGTGAGATTTCCTTTCTATTCCTCTATTTATACCTTATAAATGGTGGGTGTGGTGTGGTGCTAACGCTAATGGTGGATAGGAAACATCCTTCCCTCAGTCAACGCAGCACCGGCCATCCAAGCCCAAGCGCGCGAACTGCAGAAACACATGCGCGCGGATAGTCTCGAGCAGAAGATCCAGCATCGCCCGCAGCCGGAGATGCTTATTGCGCAGGGGATTCTGGAGGAGAGTGAGGATCCTAGGAGTCCTACTAATTAAGTCCCTGTCTTGTATCCATGCTCTTTCTGGATGGGGTCGACATTATTCATGACTTATGATTGATTGTTTCGGATTTGCTTTGTTTCATGCGTTAGGTAGATTGTTAAATATAACACTTGAAGAGGTTAATAGCTCTCCACGTCAACCGCATGCGACAAATCCGGCATCCATCCCGCTGGTCGCTCGCTTCCACGGACCAGAATCCCATATGCAGCTTTCTCGACCTTCTCCACGCTAGTCTGCATAACGTCCATCTTCTTCCCCAAATCACGGAGCATATGATACCGCCGCGGAACACTCAACATCTCAAATAACGCCCGCATAGCCCGTAGATCAACCACAAGCCCAGCCTGCGACTCAGGAAGCATCCTCAATTCACCTTCCCCAGCCCCTCCACCACCCTCCGTATCCTCCTGTGTCTCCTGATCCTTCTGCGAAGAAGTAGCCCCCGACGACAACCCCGTAACCGCAAACCTCATAATCTCCCCGGTCAAATCAAACAATCCCATGAGATAATCCTCCTCCGTAACAAGCACCTCCCTCGGCATTTTCGCCTGTACCTCCTCCTTCGTAATCAATTCCTGCGTCAGGATGTAATGATGGAAGGACAATGCTTCGATAAATTCCTGGATTCCCGGGCTGATGTTGCGTTGGTAGCGCCAAGTGTTTACGGCGGTGAGGTCGGGGGTTAGAGAGGTGAAGAGGGAGTGGATTTGGGTGAAGCGGGTGGTTGTTTCTTTGGCGATGGTGGGGGGGAGAGGGGATTTTATGGTGCGGGTTCTGTGTTTGATTTGTTAGTATTGGGTTATGGGGTTTTGGGATTGGGGAGGGGGTGGTTGGCGTACCGCTGTAACGAGAAGATACTAGACGCCATTAGCATACAAACAGTCAGGAATTGCGGGGAGGAGGACTAACATCTTTTTGCTCAACGCCGTAATATCCCTCGATGTCTTGATAATCCTCTCTCTCCGATCATGATGCTCATCCAACTCATCGCGAAACGTCCCGAAGATTGAGAGCACTTTGTTCGATGGTTCGTCCATTGCTGCATTTGCGTCTGCGTTGTTGGTAGTGGTAGTGGGTTTGGTATTTTCGACGAGGGGATTTCCTTCCCAGGAGCGTTTTGTGCCGGTCATGTCACGGTGGGTTGAGAGAGTAGTGTGAAAGAGTGAATGTTGCGCGTTGTCGCCGGATCGTCATTCTTGCGCGCGGGGCTAGCCGTTTTGGGATGATTATCTGATAAGATAGGAGTCGGATGGTGGGTAGATTTTCATATTGATGTTAACTGCTAAGTTAGAATAGCTGGGCTCATGATACACTACTGTCCCATGTACTTGTACTTCAAAGAACCACCTCTCAAGCCCATGATAGTGACAAATTGCTCATCCCCTGGCACGATATCCATAGCACTATCACTAACCCTGACGCCGTCTCGCTCTTCAAAAACCAAACACTTGACAGGCGCCCGCGTGCTGACCCGCAGTGACTGCAGATCATCGGATTCAAAGTCCTTCTGAACGTTGAGTCCCCGCTCCGACAGGTCCAGATATTTGAAAGGCTGCGGCCAGTCCACATCCCGCGCTGCGATTTCGTTATCCACCCAGAGACGCGCAGCGAGGACATGCGGTTCTGGGTATACCATGTGATCGATAATGTCGTTCAGAATTAGATCAGTAGTCCCGTTTGCTTGTATACGAACATCATCCCATACTCTCTGCCCACGAACCTCAAGCCCCGTCTGCACAGAAATAAACCGCAATTCCACCTTCCCAGAGACCTCTTTCAGCAGACTGCTTGCTATCCAGAGACTGTACTTGCTCGTCTTCGGTGATTCTGCATGCGACACGCTCCAATCATGATGCTCTCTCTGTACCCCAATAGCAAGTGGTTCCAACACTCGCGCAACTGCGTAATAGGCAGGTTTTGGCCGCAGATAGTAATCCACAATAGCCCAAGAAATTCCCGGCCAACAATCGTTCATCTGCCAGAGCAGGGCTCCTCCGCAGTGTCGGTCGTCTCCCCATTGGCGACGCCAGCCGCGGTATCCGTACACCATTGCTTCGGCTTGGATTAGTTGCGTGAGGTAGATGTATGTCTACTTTGGTTAGAAAATGATATAATCCGCAATAGTGACTGACGTACCTCCAAGTCAGTGGCCATTCTCACATTTTCAACGAGATAAGTAGCAATACGTCTCTCATGGCCATCGGCCTTGTTGTGGAAGTCGATAACGTGAGATTGAGGGTACTTGTCGGCTTCGTTTTCGATAAACGACTCAATGGTTTGCATGTGTGGAAAGGCTTCCATTCCGAATTCACTGTTGAATCGGCCTCCGAGGGCCTCGTAGACTTGGTACTTCTCTTGTGTACCGTGCCACACTGCATTCTTAGCCAGATACCACAAGTAGTACTAGCGGTGTCATGACTCACCATTCCACTGATGCAAATCACCAACAGTTGGATCAGACGTTACCTTTCCGCCACCCCAAGGGCTCCCAGGATGATAAAAAGTACCTGGAGTCAGCTCCTTCACAACCTCCGGCAAAAGCTTCTCGTAAATATACCGAGCCGGAAAATCCGTCTTCAGCCAATTCTCCGGATTCTTATCCTCATAATTGTATATAAGTCCATTTTGCTCCTGAACTTGATAGTCTTCATTGTTTCCAGCATAAATGACTATTGAGGGGTGGTGACGCAGTCTGCGGACGTTGTAGGCTGCTTCTTTTTGGGTTGAGTTAAGTAACTCGGGCCAGATTGGGTAGTTTCCGCAGGCAAACATGAAGTCCTGCCAGACCATTACTCCAAGTTCGTCGCAGGCTAAATAGAAGCTGTCGTCTTCGTAAATTCCGCCGCCCCAGACTCTATGGAATATCAGTGTCACATTTTCGATAGAAATGAGGGCAAATAAACAAACCTAGTCATTACTTGACGACCAACAACCATCAGCTCAACCCATTTCCGATACCGTTCTGGGGTAATATTCGGGAGGAGACTATCGGCGGGAATCCAACAAGAGCCACCGCAAAAGACATCGACTCCGTTGATTCGAAAGAAGAAGGATTCCCCATGTTTGTCTGGTTGTTGGATAATTTCCGCTGTACGAATGCCGATTTTTTTCGAGGCATGGTGAAGTTCGTTCTGTCCATCTGTCAATGATGCTGACAACTCGTAGAGTGTTGGATCGCCGTATCCATGGGGCCACCATAGAGATGGGTTCATGATATTGAACGTCACTTTGGCAGTATTTCCTTCGTCCACAGTAGTTTCCCCAGACGCAACCTTTTGTCCCTGTAAGATTAACGAGAATTTTGCCTTGTATAGCCCGGCTGCGCCATCCACTTCCACGAAAGCAGAAACAGTAGCCTCTTGATGATCCGCCGCTAACTGCACGTCTGTCCACAAATCCGAAATCCGCGCAGTATAGACCTCAAGCCTCACATCCCTCCAAATACCAGCCGTCATCAGAACTGGTCCCCAGTCCCAGCCCCAGTGATACTGAGCTTTCCTGACACTCATCCTAGCCGGGTCCCCATTAAACGAAGCCCACTTGTGCTTGGTATCCTGGTCACGAAGCTTTTGAGCTCGCAACATGGCACAATCGAAATCGATTTCCAGGATATGCTCGCCATCTGTTTCCAAGGCTTTGGTGACATCTACCCGGTGAGCAAGGAACATGTTGTTGCTTTCTAGGATGACCTTTCCATCGAGCTTTACCTTGGCGAATGTGTCTAGGCCGTCGAAGGCTAGGACGATTGTTGAGCTAGGGGCTGCTTCTGGTTTTTGGAAGATGTTCCGGTATATCCATGTTCTCTCGTTTACGCATTTAGCGTTGAGTTCGTTGAAGCCGATGAATGGGTCTTGGAGTCTGGGAACTTGTCAGAATACATATCTCAGCGACGGGTTAGGTACATACTTTTTGTTGGCTAGTAGATCTTGATGGACTACAGAGGGGATTGCTGGAACTGGCATCCATGAGTCCTCCGATTCATCTTGACCATCTTTGAAGCCCCATCCATAAGATAGAAAATGTTGATTGAGTCTTGACATTTTGCGGGGTTGTCCGGAGTTGAGATTGAATCAAAGGACTGGATGATAGACGGTTTTCATATAGCAACGACGATGTACACCAATGATGTTGCTATCAGACATTGGGCTTGTCACCCTCATTGCAGCTGTATTCCATTCACTACAGGAGGAGATGAGGAGTATTGTTCACGTGCTAACATTTCCTATTCGGGTAATGTACTTCGGGGAGCGAGCCATTCCCAATACGGCTAGCTCTAGCGACATAAGATCTTGAGAATACAAAGTACTTGCGTTGAATTAGAAGACATGAGAGATACCAGGGCAGCCTTTAAGATCATCCTAATCGGTTACCATTCCTCTTTTTTTCCTCGACTCAAATCTATGGAAATCCAGATCTGCTGACTCATCATGATCGGCGACGCCAACATCAATATCCGAAAAGACAGCAGACACCAACAATCCGTCATCTGGGGTATCATTCTGAGAATTAACATATATAAGGTGTGCATGCCCTCTAGTATATTTGAACACAAACTAACCCATAACCAGGCCACTTCGCAACTCCATCTCTATTATAATTAAGACGTCATCTCAATCGGAGTTGACATACCACGAACAAGCAATATCCAGCCAGCCCTTGGCAAAGAATGCCATGGCAGTCTCAATATTCACCTCCCCACCCCTAATAATAACCCTCTCCCTAGCCCTTCGCGCCACCCTTCTAATCTACGGCTCCTGGCAAGACGCCATCTCCCCCGTCAAATACACAGACATCGACTACCTAGTCTTCACCGATTCCGCGCGCTACGTCTCGCGGGGCCTATCGCCCTACTCCCGCGACACCTACCGCTACACGCCACTCCTAGCATGGCTTCTTGTTCCCACGACCTGGAACGTAGCTGGGATCTCGCTCTTCTCGTTCGGGAAGGTCCTGTTTGCTGTTGCGGATGTGGTGGCGGGGTGGTTGGTTGCCAAGTGTTTAAGGACGCATTATGGGATGGATACGGGGAGGGCGATGAAGTTTGCGTGTGTGTGGCTGTTGAATCCGATGGTTGCGAATATTAGTACCAGGGGGAGTTCGGAGGGGTTGCTGGGGGTTCTTGTGGCGGGTGTGTTGTGGGCGGCGTTGAGTAGGAGGGTTGTGGTTGCGGGGGTGTTGTTGGGTTTGGGGGTGCATTTTAAGATTTATCCGTTTGTTTATGGGGTGTCGATTCTTTGGTGGTTGGATGTGCAGCGGACGTCTTCGCCGGGAAACAACAACGACAAGGGCAGCAACGGCAAAGAGAAAACAATCCTCCAGTCCATAACCGGCTTCATAACCCCCTCCCGCATCCTCCTAACCCTCACAGCCCTGACAACCTTCCTCTCCCTAAATATCATCATGTACACCCTCTACGGCACCCCCTTCCTCCAACACACCTACCTTCACCACCTCACCCGTATCGATCACCGTCATAATTTCTCCCCCTACAGCACGCTGCTGTACCTCGCCTCCGTGGACGGCGGTCACGGATACGGGTATAGATTCGAGTCGTTGGCATTCATCCCGCAATTGCTGCTTTCTGTGGTTATGATTCCGGTGGTGTTGGCGAAGAGGGATTTGGTGGGGGCGATGCTTGCGCAGACATTTGCGTTTGTGGGGTTTAATAAGGTTTGTACGAGCCAGGTATGTTTCTTTACTTTTCTTTGTTTGTTTCATGGCTGTGGTTGTAGGGGTGCTGATGATGGGAAGTATTTCCTGTGGTATCTGATCTTCCTCCCGTTCTACCTACCGAACTCGTCTCTACTGAGGAAACCCCAGTTGGGGCTGTCAGTTGCTGCGTTGTGGGTTATTGCTCAGGTATGTTCATCTATCTTGGTATCCTCTATTTCATATATCTAATTGTTCGATGCAGGCACTCTGGCTCCATCAAGGTTTTCGTCTCGAATTCCTGGGAATATCCAGCTTCGTCCCTGGGTTGTTCCTGGCAGGCTTGTTTTTCTACGCTGTTAACTGTTGGATTCTGGGAATTCTCGTTGAAGATGTTGGGGGATTATCAGCGCAAGAGCAGGTTGTGAAACAGCCTACCATCACTCGTACACTTTGAGAGGATATAGATACAAAAGTGAATGTAATGAAACTTTTGTCCATTATGCTAACCGACAAACTAATAACCATCCCAGATCCTATTAGATAGACGCCATATGATAATCCCTGCAAATAAACCCAGACAAATTGTGCATCATAAATGGAGTCGATAAATTCGATAAAATAAAATCCTCTTTGCAGACCATGCAAGTAAGTCAAATAAGTCGAGGGGATCCAGCCCCCTGTGTGGAAAATTTCACCAGAAATAAAAATGTGAGCCAGTCACCGTCGATGTGGATGCAAAGCCAAAGACAACAAAACGAGAGATTTCGCTTGGCAGTTGACACCGGTAGTGTCACTTTTAGACTCTTTTCGTGAATCATCACCAAGCTGGACTCTGAAAAATGGCGACATTTGCTCTCGTCGAAAGATAGTAAATGAGAGACCCAGGGTATTGTACTCAAAACGTATAAAGACGATTAGGAATAAGGATGTCAAGGTATGGCGATTAAAGATGCAGTGCTAGAATTTAGTCGCATCGGCTATAATTCGATAGTTGGCAGCATAGATCGCAGATGGTCTGGCCCGTGGAAACACTGCTCCAACAATTTGGTGGTTAGGTCCGTATTGCGGGTAAATACCCTCTGTAAGCTCGGTATAACGGGCTTGTGGACGACTTTCTCCAAGGTTTTCAAGGATGCGATCGCTCCAAATACCAGTGCATTGATTGTTGACCAACTGGAAATAAGGGTTTAGGAGTGGACAAGCGGAGTCCAAATCGATGAAACGGATACGGACATACTCCAGAGATCGATGCGCACCGAGAGAGCTGGCACCAGCAGCGACGAGTTTCTCAAAGGAACGGATGAAATTAATATTTGTGATTCCAGATACCTCGTCAAAGAAGGGAAACGCAGGTTGTAATCGCCGGTCCCGACAGCAGGACTTGACTACTAGATCCAGAGACTTGAGCCTGGACATGGAAGCACGGTTCGCAAAGTTGGCCATGCCGTGGAAGAAACAGTGGCAGATCTTGCCGGTAAATGTGAGGGACTCGAGCCGGGGAGCAATTTCGCCGAGCAAATTGCAAAGATGGGGCGGGTTCATTTCATCACCGGGCCAGAGGTTATGCACATGGCCTTTGTTGTAAAATCCATCCAGGCTAATCTTTGCATGCGCAAGCGTCGGAGGCAGCTGAATCAGAATCCCAGCGATCGTCTCGTAGGCTTCAATCTTAGGTTTCGCATATGCACAGTCCCATTCCCGGATCGATGGCAGAGCTTCGGCCATATTCTTCCAGTGTTGATAATCCCGCATGATATTCCAGGCGCCACGCATAACGAAAGTCTGAATATTCGGGAGAACGGCGAGAGACTGTGTATTTGACCAACCGTAGGGATCGTTGTTAAAGTGACGGATTAACGGTGGCTTCTTGCAATGGCCTCCTTCAAGTGTCAGCATACGCGCCTCGGGGAAGTGTGTTTGGACGTGGAGGAAGATATCCTCCAGTGAAGCGTTCTGACTGGCGCCGTAGAAATTGCAATGGTTCATCGGATATGAATCGGAGTCATCTTCCCAGGCCATTGTCGCCTGGAGAAGAGCTGTAACACCCTCCAAGTCCTCGTCATTATTGTTATGGTGATGGTGATGATGGTGGTGATGGTGGTGGTGGTGGTGTCGGCGAGCGGGCGGATGAACTGAGCTATGTTTCGGTACACGATTTCCCCAAACCGGAACCCATACCTCGATATGACGGACATGCGCGGCGAGATGAGGGTTATTTCTAAACCAACTTGCACAGTCGGCCAATCCACTATTGGTACCCTTGACCTTGACTATTATACGCGATCACGCAGGTCAGAAAGCTCAAGTGAACAAAAAGACGAAGCACTTACTATGCCTGTAGATACGAGCCTGAACCAGAGGCCTCCAAACCGGCGATATCAGAGAAAGATTAGATAGGACCTTTCGTCGAGGATGTCGCAGGGCTTTTGTCCAGCTGCGCGCAGCAGATTTTCCATGGGTTACTGTTGCTGATGCCGGCGCCCTTTCACCAAATAAACAATCGAGAATCGCCTCATGAATCTCAATGGGAAGGTTGTCAAAACAAGCCTCAGACCGATAAGATGGAGAGTCGTCCAAGCGGGTACGCGTATCGTTATCGATCATCTCGGTATCCACGGGGGACTGGCAGTCTGCGGACGCAGGGGCCGAGGTCGGAGCAGCGGAGTCATCGTGGATCTGGATCTCCGCACTAGTACTTCGACCGGTCTTCTGATATGATAAGGAAGAGGAAAGAGGGCTCGCCAATGAATTGACCGAGACGGGACGAGGAGGGATGGTCGTCAACATGGGGGGCGATGAGGACGAGAATGAAATTTCCGATGACAGCTAGGGCGAGAGATAATGAGGAATTGGTCGGAAGAAGCGGATATACGTAGTAGAAGAGAGAAGCGAAGAGAGGAAGCGTATGTTCCAGACAGACGGCGGGTGGTCGAGGGAAAAAATAAATAAAATGGAAAAAGGCGAAAATCTGCAGATGCACAGATGTCAGTCAGCCAGGCAAATTCAGGCAATCGAGCGATCAGCGATACCATGTGAGACGTACTAAAGAGAAGCGGAGGTCCGGGTTGGTCCGCCGTCGTATGGGTTTCGAAGGGAGGAGAGGGGAGAAAAAGACGAAGCAATCAGCGAATTTTAAGAGCGACTGCGAGAAAAGACAAAGAAATCCAGCGAGAGATAAGCACAATCAACCTCATCGAAAGCAACAGTCGCCAGCGTGGTGCATGTTGTGTTGGTAGATATGTTGGTAGTGGGTGTGCCAGAAAGAGGGGTTTTCAGGAAAATCAGGCAGGGTCGGGCACAAGAAGAGGAGAAATGAACAAGAACCGTGGAAGAAGATGAAGTTAATCAAGACAGACACACACAGAGAAGGGGGGGGGAAGAAAAGAAGAAGAAGAGTTGGAAGAGACGAAAGAGAGGAGAGTAGAAGGGGAGGAAAAGAGAAAGGGAGATGGCAGGAGGAGGCTGAGATTCTGAGACAGGTGACCTTCAGATAATAATAAGAGGCAGCGTTATAGATTATAGATGGATCGTAGTTTATTTGCAACTGACCCGCATTCCGTTGGGGTTTTTTTTTTTTTTTTTGCTTTCTTTTAATGCCTTTTCTCGATCCGAGGCGATCCGTTGCAGTGTCCACTTTTGGCGATCTTGTATACATCCACAGCTCTTTGCTCGCTGTATACATGGTCACGTGCTCATGTCAGTTAGTATTTGTTTGCTTTGGGTATCCTTTAGAAAAGTCAGCAGCAATGCTGAATAATTTATTGATTCCCTGGCCTGCTGGGATAATCCCTCAATAGTAATACAGCAAGAAGTGTAATGAAAGCTACCTTCGCCGACGGAACCGAAATCGCAACTCATCTTCACTATCAGAGTCTCGCACTTCTCTTGGGCGTTTCTGGCTCCGATTCTGACTTTTGTTCTGGCTGGGTGCTTCTGATTCAACGCGAGAGACTGGCGCAGACGGCGCTGTAGAACCACCAAGAATATCATCTTCCTCAGCATCAGCGCCATCATCCGCATGGTGTTGCTCTCGAGGACGGCTAACTGCAGGACTATCTATGCGCGACTCATGGCCGCTGGTCCAATAATGATCGCCGATGCCATAGTCCTTCCGCGTCACTTCCACCAGTGGCACAATCACTTTTTGCACGCGATTGCTAGCATACCGGGGTTCACCCTTGCGTCGAAACTTCTTGAAGTTCTTTCGCCCATTCCATCGCTCGTCCCACCGTTCTTCACGGGGTTCATGCGGCTCCCGGAGCGGCACATCCCACTCCTCCACGATTGCAAGGCCCTTGAGCTTCTCAATGGGCGTGTCGTTGAGGTCGTCACGCCGGGTTTCTTCTTCCTCTTGACGCCGCTGGGCATTTTCTTCCGCTTCCCGGTGTTTTCGAGCAGCTTCTAGAACGTCCAATTTTTGGCGCTTCGGCTTGCGTTCGACTTCTTCCTTGGGTCGTGTGTCTGGGCTTGCACGACGGCGCGGGCCTGTTTCTGCACGACGGCGTTTCATGGCATTTGCACCAGGCATTAGGCCGGCCATGACATCCTCTTCTTCCTGTTCTGCTTCTTCTTCCACGTCTTCTAACCGGCTCTGTCGCTGCGACGGTTGTTGAGATTTCTGTAAGGGTTTCTGTGATAGTTGTTGTACAGGATGCTGGGACGGCGGCTCTGACAGCGGCTCTGGATCTATCGCAGAAGGCAAACTAGATTCTGCGTTTTCCCCTTCAGGAAAGTATGCCGGAATAGAAGCCAAATCGAACCCATCGTCAAAGTTCTTCATTTTGCTGACGAAGCCACGAATGTGCGATCCCTTCGATCGACCAGAAGGCTTGCTGTTGGGAACCTGTGAAACATTTTCGGAGATTTGGGAGGCTGAAGGAGGCTCGGTATTTTCGGGGAGAGTAGGCGCAGGTTGAGATAAGATAGGTGCTGGCTGAGATTCGGGAACCACATTTGGACTGGCCTCTGGGCTAGAGTCTGGAGCCGGCGGAAGCGAGCGACACAGAGAAGAAGCATCGTTTGCCAGAATAGCGTCGAGGAATTCACTCTGCTGGATAACGCGCTGATCAGTCATGACAGCAACCCGATTACCTAACTCAATCGACCAATCCTCGCACTGTCCTTGGGAGCGAAAGCGGACAAGTACCACTCCACCAGAGCCTTCTCTCTCCTCCCCCAGGCCTTTGTTACCCGCTGAATTTCTCATAAACTGAACGACTTCTTCTGCCGTAGTGACGCCAGGGTTTATTTGATACATCAACGCCTTTCCGTGTCCATTATTGATTGGGTCGGCCAGATTTTGATACTGAGTAACATCGCCGAAAATGAACGTATATCCATCGAAGATATTGATCCTATCAGGATTCGGGGCGAACGATTCAGGAGGTCTCTGCATAGGTTCCTTTCCCGGCGGCGGAAGATGCAAGCTTGGATCCGGCCATGCTGTATCAAAATCGGTTTCCAAAGGGGACAGGGACTCCAGGTTTTCCAGATCGCTAGGGGTGGCCGCGTAGACGAGCGCATCGATATAAGATTGATCCACGATCGATTTTCCATTCACTAAAGCCTGTAACCCCTTTGCAGTATTTCGCTTGCTCTGGACAACATGTGTAGTCTGGTCAATGACGTACGGGATGATTGTTTTTATATCCAAGTCTTCGAGGCGCGAACGGACATGCGCCAGAGGGTCTTTCGCTTTGAGCTCTTTCGTGGAAAACGAGAAGCTGAGGACGGTGGGCTGCCACTTGATTCTGGATAGGGATTATGATTAGCCCGCATTACGGAATCTGTAAAGAGCCAAAGACCTACCGTAGCGCAGGCTTGTATTTGCCCAGCTTGACTGAATGCTCCACGCCCGTCAACTTCTTGCTTGTGCCCTTGATCTGCTCGCCGTCCACCGTTGTTCCCAGTTTTGATTTCTCGTCGCTAATAGTAATCTCCGATCTGGTATATATATGAGACTGAAATAATCAGCAAACGAATCGGCGCAATCGGATTTGAGGACTTCATACTCCATCGCCAGGCTGCACTGGTGATACCGAAATCACCATGTGCTTTCGCGATATCGAGTTATGCTGAATCACATGCCGAACTGCAAGAACAAACACATCAGCATCAGTATGCAGCTCTTGAGCATGTAACGAACGATGAATACAGCTTACCACCCTCTTGCTTGACCCGACCGAAAAGATACTGTTTTCCTGGCCGTAACCACACCCGCTTCCCTTAGCCAAGCGCGAATTATCAGTATCCCTGTACTGCCGACAGTAACACATAAGATAACTCACCCTCCAGCAAATCACCCTCCGAGTCAAGAATCCACATCAGTGTCAGCGATGATGCGCCAAAGTTGCAGCTGGTTCGGCGAAGCGAAGCGGCCATTCAGCGCCACGTGAAACACGGCCCGCAACGCGTGGTCACATGACCAGGCGTATCAATAGATGCCTGCTTCGGCAATGATCGCGACAACGGTCAACGAGCCATGAACGGATAAGATGGGGCCTCAGGGCGAAGATTCCGTGGAGAAGGGAAAGGAGAAGGAGAAGAAGGAAGAGCATTCGGAAATAACTGAGGATGAAACTCTGAAGTATCACTTATTGGGCCCGTCGTTGACTAAAGCCGGTCAAGATGCGGTTGACCAGCGTAAGGTGAGCAAGCATCATCCTTGAACCTGTATTTCTTGCTAAAGCAGTAAATGATAAGGTATCGGAGATTATATACAATGCATCAAAAGGCTCGAAGTTCTTCAACCATGAGCAGAACCGTGACCATGTTCTGACGGCGAAAATTGAGCGTATCATGAAAGAGAAGGCCCATCTAGAAAAGCAAGATTTATCTTGGGACTTCCGCAAAGCAGACGAATTATTTGCGGAACTTGAACTCACACGGGATCTGTCACAGTATGTGGTACATGTTGACTGTGATGCGTTCTTCGCTGCGGTCGAGGAACTCGACCGGCCCGAACTAAAGACGGTACCTATGGCCGTTGGTAAAGGCGTCCTTACCACTTGCAACTATGAGGCTAGGAAATTTGGCTGTCGCAGTGGCATGGCGTCGTTTGTAGCCATGAAGCTCTGTCCTCAGCTGGTATGCCTGCCCCAGAACTATGAGAAATATACCGCCAAAGCGAAAGAGATTCGGGCTATCATGGCCCAGTACGATCCTCTCTTCGAGAGCGCCAGTATAGACGAAGCATACCTCAATATAACATCTTACTGTGTGGAGAACCAGCTCGACCCAGAGGAAGCGGTTCAACGCATGCGAGAAGAGATACTAGAAAAGACCCTTGTCTCCGTCTCTGCTGGCATAGGGCCAAACGCCAAGATCGCCAAGATCGCGTCCAACCGCAACAAACCAAATGGCCAATTCCGTATCTCCAATGACAGGGACGCTGTGTTGGGCTTTATGAAAGACCTTCCCGTCCGCAAAGTGAACGGTGTTGGTCGGGTATTTGAACGAGAACTCGACTCAATTGGCGTCAAGTCGTGCGGCGATATATACCCGCAACGGGGCTTCTTGACCAAACTATTTGGAGAAAAGGCTTTTCAGTTCCTGGCACAGTGCTATCTGGGCCTGGGGCGGACCAATATTCAGCCAGTTGAAACCCATGAGCGCAAGAGTGTTGGCACGGAGACCACTTTTCAGGCAATTGGGGACAAGCAAGAACTCAGGGGCAAGCTGTGGTGGGCCGCACAGGAGCTTGAAAAGGATTTGGCTCGCACGGAGTTTAAAGGCCGGACTCTGGTTTTGAAAGTCAAGCTACATTCATTTGAAGTGTTGACTCGCCAGACCGCACCACCTAGGGCCGTATCGGTTGCGAAAGATCTCTATGCATTTGCGCTGCCTATGCTGAGTAAATTGGAGAAAGATATCCCGAATATGAAGCTCCGACTTCTTGGCCTTCGTTGTACTAATCTGGTGAGCACCAAGAAAGTTGGCATTGAGTTCTTTGGAGTGACCTCTCGATCCAAACCTGCGACAGAGTCAACACCAAATGCCAACGCAGAGCAAGATGTCGGCACAGAGGAAGCTTTTGAGCAGGCTGCCCGTCAAGAATTCCAGGATGAAATGGATCATCTGGAACAGCTCAGCCAAGAGATCTCTGACTCCAAGGAATTGGACAATGCTGAGGCCAAAATTGTGGACAAACCGAATGAAATGTCTACACCTGAGGTCGTATACTGGGACTGTCCCATTTGCTGCAGACCACAACCGGCCGAAGATAAAATATTCAATGATCACGTCGACTTTTGTCTCTCAAAAGACATAATAAAGGAGACTGTCCAGGACGTTTCTCAGGTTCAGCCAATGCCTTCAGGTCGAAAAAGAAAAACGACATCCCCTCATGATCCTAAACAAAAACGACTCTTTTTTACATGATGATTTTGGTCCTCTACTCTTACTAGACCGCACGTCAGCTTTTGGAAATCTGGGGCTTGTTTGTGAAACCCGAGGGCAACAAGATTGCTCTAATCAATACGAGTTATGCTCGTTTAACGAATGTCCAATACCGAGGGACTCAAACATCAGGCCACTATCCGGGCTTCAGAGCGCCAAATCTACCGAGCACTCTGTGGAATAACCGACGTTGTCATGCATAATTGCTGGGATACCATTGTCTTAACCATGGATTTCCAATGTCATGAAGAATGAATGTATGGTCCGCCGTGTTATGAACCAGGGATGAATACCAGCCATAATCCGGGTCGCCCCATGTGACCGGCCTGGACTCCATAGAGACCTCCATAGACACATAATAATAGCCGTCAATTTAAGTAAAATGAATCTCCCTGACGCTACGCTCTATCAGTACAAGCATCATTCTAATTATGTTGGCTCTTAACCCGAGGCAATGGCGGTGAAAACGGGGGTGGCTGGCACTAGACCGTTTTCGGCGGGGATGGGATTTTCCCCATGACTGACTGTTGTTGGCGTCAAACTCTCTTCACTTCACCATCATCCTCCCCCTCTCAGGGTACTTGACTACTGCTCAGTACCTAACAGAGCATACCGACGTGTCTGGCGGATGCCTCCACCATGCTTGCGGATCGTCGTCGAGCCTCGCAATGCCATAAGTTCGCCGTTCTTTCCGCCCCTCGAAATCCACAACTATGACCTCCGATAAACAAAACCCCGGCCATATCGCCAAACCCTTTACCCCGGCTCTTAGCGCTGCCTTTCACCGATCGAGTAATAAATCGCCTTTAACTCCAAGACTCGCTACCCCGGGAGGTTACCGGACGCCCCGACGAGTCGCGCAATCCGAACACCCTGCGTCAGCTAATACTACCCCCTCCAAGGACGATTATCGTTCCAGCGCCAGTTTTCTCAGCACGAATGTGACTCCACGAACAAATTCTCGAACGTCTAGACGAGATGGACCTGTGTCATCGCCCACGAGTACCACGTCGGGGATTCCGTCGGCGCCCCATACCCCTTACTCTCAGTCCGTGGTGACCCCTGGATCGCAGAATGGAGCGCATTGTCGGACAGAACGAAGTCCGGTTCGCGGAGGCCCGAAGCTGGAGCCTCCGCGCACCAGTAGGGCCAGAACCCTGACCGCAGAGAGCCATCACTCTGCGCGTCCGATGTCCTCGCCTGATATGTCGTCATCAGGATCGCCGATGTTCTTTCATGCCTCCGATGCCAGGTCGTCCAACACCCCAGAACCGGAGCCTCGACTCAAGCCGCCCGGGAAACCGTCCTCGCCAGCATCATTTGTATATGCCAAAGGGAAAAAAGACGAGCGTCGGTCATCAGCAGATGAATCTCACCCAGCAGCACCGACGATCAAACGCCGTTCGACAGGGCTGTCCCGGTCTGTAGTTGGGGGAAAACCTCCCGCCACTAATTCTGCTTCTCCACGGTTGAAGACTGCGAAACTCGCAACCGAACCTGCACCTCGACTATCGGATAGTGTGGCATCCCAGTCGGGACCACCGCCCACTAATGATTTTACTGAACCTAATTCGCAGCGGCAGGCTTTGTCAGCTATCGTTCCTGAACGACCACTACCCGTTCCCCCCTCCATCGCACGCCATATTAAATCATCAAGCTTAGATTCCGCAAGCAACAGTAATTCACCCAGAGAGGCACTCCGACCAAGTCCCATTATCGTGTCTCCAACGGATTCGCAAGTTGATGCCAGCGCCGCAGCATCAGAGCCCATTCCAGGTCTACGACCTCGAATATTTAGCAATGGGTCTTCTGGCTCTGCGGACACGGCAAGTCCTGACAGGGATGCGAAGGAACAGGTGAACACGAACGACCCGGCTGCCAATGCTCGCGTCGAGCGCAAGATTATGGACTTAGAAATCAGCAACTCGTCCCTGCTTGCGATTAATCGTACCCTGGAGCGCGAAATGCGGAAGCAGAATGCAGAATTGCGGCGATATAGGCGTCTTAGTCGTGCAGGCCGTATCCCCGTTGGGCCACCTAATCGTTCAGTCTCCGGGACAGCGCTTTCGACAACCACTGAAACGGAAGAGGAAGGAATGAGCGAGATATCTTCGGTGCAGTCACATACAGAGTCATCTGACCATGATGGCGATGACGAAGATGAAGATGAAGACAAAGACAAAGACAAAAACAAAGACGACGATGAGGACGAGGACGAGGAGGAGGAGGAAGAAGAAGATGATGATGATGAAGATTCTGCAGATGAGAGAGTGATGAGTCCCGGATCATTGGCGAAGCATGATGCCAAACATCGGGCACGAGACGAGAAACGAGTGTTTATTGATCTTGCCAAGCATCAAGAGCTATTGACTGATAGCCAGAAAATGAATCAAAGTCTCCGACGATGTCTCGCGTGGACGGAAGAACTGATCAAAGACGGTCAGAAAGCTTTGGAATATGACGTCCACGTCAATGATATTGAACTGGGTGGGCGTGTGCTTGCCCCCGAAGAATTGCAAGAAATTGGCGAAAGTGCCCGAGGATTATTATCGGCCTCGAACTTCAAAGATGATTACTCGTCTGTTACTGAATCCAGCGATCCAGATTCAGGCAACGAGACGGCTTGACTATCTACTGTTACCGTTGCTTTATCGTGCGTGTTTTTCGTGTATGCGATGCTCTCCAACTCCAGCGTGTCGACGGCAGGCCCAGTCTTTCACTTACTTCTACATACCCTTGCTTTGTTATTCCCCCTATGTTATCTTGACCCTCCCGATACCTCCAGCCATCCCGGTGATTGGCAATGAGGTCCACTCGGTTATTTCTTAATGTCTTTCTCATCTCTCTTCTTTTTTATTTTAAAACATTATATTCCGGATCCTGTCTTTTGTTTTTGGCGTTCCATTCTAGCGATTACCCCTTTGCACATCTGCTGCTATCTGCCCCTACCCATTTGCTTGATAGATACCCGATGCGCGATAATACACTTAGATCAATCCAATATGATCACGTTATCACTCATATCGTCATGCCGCCACGAGCGAACCATGGCTTCTCCCGTTCTCAGACGTCAAGTCGTACAACGACGTTGGATACTGATAGGTCCTGACGTCATCCATTATCTAGCTCCAGATCTATAAGAACCCTACATATCGTATCATGATTCTTATAGCTCACATTTCTTCCCTACTCACCAACAAACAACCCACAAAAACACCAACAAACAAACTCACAACCGCGAAAATGCCCGGCAACGACGGAAACCGTACGCCTTATTTATCCTCCCTCCCCTCTCCCACCGGCGCCCCTACCCAAAACTAACAGATCCTCCCAAACTCCAACAGAAGGCTCAAACCCCTTAAACAACATCTCGGACCAATTCAACAAAGCCACCGGGAACGCTAAGGATACCTTGAACAACGCTACCGGCGGTCTCGGCGACAAGGCGAATAACGCTACCTCCGGCGGGCAGAATGTGTCGAACAAGGTGACGGGAAACTTGAAACAGCAGGCTAGGGATTTTATTGGAAACATTACTGGTGGGAACAAATAGGGGATTAGCACCTATCTAATATATGACAGATACATATGAGAATATATGTCTTATATCTATGACAAAATGAAAAAAAAAACAACTCCTCAGTGGCGAACCCCCCCCTACCTTCTGAGCGAGTTCCCGCATTGCGGAAAACTCGAATCTTATATTTAACTACACGCGGAATCGATTGATACTACTTTCAACGCTGTTCTCCCCAGTTGTCGCTGACAATGGGGGGTGCAAAGAAGAAAGGGGTGGTTGGAGCCGCATCTCCGTGGCCTAACCACTCATACAATCACAAAGACCACGACCAATGCGCCCATGCAGCTGCCATTCTCACAGAAACAGCAGAGCTGAAGCAAGTCGCTGACCGGACCCAGGGGCTCCCCCCCAGGGATCTATTCATCCGGTTTATGAGTTCAGTTGAAGATCTTGCAGCAAAGGTGCGCGACCGCGCCAGCAACAATGGTAGTGAAGACCATGATGGCCAGAAAGAGGTGCTCCAACAAATCCAAAATATGTTAAATAAACAGACGGACGAGATGAAAACTCTACAGTACTCAATGCAGCCCCCCAAAGTAACCAGCAGCCCCCCAGCGTCTAGTCCATCTGGCTACGCAAAATCATATCGAGACGCGGCTCTAGCCAATCACCTGACATCAACAAAATCTTCTTTGGTCTCAGGCTGGATGCAGGGCAATACCAATGGATCTGTTGGCACAAACAAGACACTGAGCACTTCTCCAAGCAGCCCAGCAACCCCATTTCCACTGAAAACAGACCTGGAGATCCATATCCGAGGCACTGATCACCAAATAATCGACCCGTTGCGCCACCAGAAGGAGGCCAGGGTTGTGGAGCGAGCAAACCGCGCCATTAAAGAATCTAATAATGCTATAATTGCACACCGGTCAGTCTCTACAGGCCGCATTCTTCCCAGCGGGGATATTATCCTCCGTGCAGAGAGCCTAGAAGATGTGGAACAACTAGCCAGAGCAGCAAAAGATTGGTGCCTCGCCTTTGGAGATAATGCAACCATCAAAAGAAGATCCTACCGTGTTGTTATGAATGGTGTCAACTGCCAGCTTGATCTAGCAGCTGCCCCAGCCCGCATTAAGGCTGATAACTTAGGACGCCTGGCTTCTGCCCCCACGGCGATCACGTATACTGGATGGCTTCTTGGCCCTCGACATACTGCAGAACATAAACCAGAAACATCGAAGCTGATTGTTGAGTTTGATAACGACCGAGCGGCCAATATCGCCATACTGCTAGGCCTAGCACTCAATGGCCGCGATCACCCATGTGAATTCTACGACCAAACTCATCGGATTCAGCAGTGCTTCAACTGCCAAGCATATGGCCACATAGCCCGAAACTGCAAGCGACCTACCTCATGCGCATACTGCGCGCAAAATCACTCCTCTCAGGACTGTCCTACAGCAAGAGACCGTGCCAAGGCCCTGTGTGCAGTCTGCCAAAAACAAAACACTAAGCAAAGTGAGAAGACCTTAGAGGATCACTTTGCCTTTGACCGCAGCTGTCCAGCTCGTGTGGAACGAGTGGAGATTGCACGTCATAACAGAGTAAATGGACGTGGATGGTATGAGAGTGCTCCAGTCTCTCTTGGCTCTGTAGGCCTCTCAGGGGAGGAACAAGGCCAAGACCCCACCCCTGCAGAAGCTGCAGAGCACCACACTCAACGCCGCGGCCCAGGCCGACCCAGAAAGAGCAATAAAAGACCTCGCACAGAAGATGAACTTGAACTAAACAGCGTTATGGCGGATACCCAACCAGAAGATGAGATGAACACCCAGACCCAGACTCTGCAGCTCAGGGAGGGCCCTCGCCAGCGGTCTAGAGCAAGAGCTCTTAGTGCCCCAAGTACTGACGCTGCTCCAAGAGTACTCAGACAGACTCGAAACCGACGCAAAAGCTATAATCAGCAGCATGGTCAAGAGTCTGATGATGAGCAAAGCCAGTATCACTCCAATGAAGCCCCAATGGAGGAAGAACTGTAATCAATGATGGATCTTAAACGAATTCGAATCCTGCAGGCCAACTGCTGGAAATCACGTGAGAAGGTGATGATACACCTCTTTGGTGAGAAAGAGGTGCGCGACCTAGAGATCCTGGCTATCCAGGAGCCCTATATCAACAGATACACAGACCAAGTGACCACATATTCACAAATGCTTGGAAACCGTTTTCACCTCCTGATCAAACCTACTAGCAAGGACACTAACGTGGCTAATATGCCACGGGTATGCTTCTTTGTTAGCAAGACGCTAGATCCGACGAAGTGGGTGATCCAGCATCATACTAAGGACCTGAGCACCTTGACCCTGCACACAAGAATAGGCCCCATACACATTCATAACGCATATAATCCTAGCCCTGCGACAGGCCAACCCAGCGTCATTAACACATTGAACAACGCGCTGGCTGAACACCCCGGCCAACAACATGTGGTAGTGGGCGATTTCAACCTCCATCATCCAATGTGGACCCGACTTGACTATGACCACCGCCATGAAGAAGCAGATGAACTGATCAGGATAGCTGAGAACCATGGCTTAGAACTGCTTACACCGCCAGGCACAATTACATATGAGAAGCACACAGGCAGGGGGCACCACCAGACTACAATTGACCTGGCATGGGGAACTACTGAGGTGACAGATCTCCTAGTGCGCTGCCAACACCGACGAGACTGGATGCATGCAGCAGATCATGTACCGATTCTCACAGAATTAGATATATCTGTGCAGAAGTCTCCAGAGAGGCTAAAGATGCAATGGCTAGAAGCTGACTGGGACATCTTCCTAAAGGCACTGGCTGCAAACCTCCAACCTATATACCCCCTAGCTACCACTGAGGAGATAGATGCCACAGTTGACCACCTGATTAAAAGCATCCAACACTCTGCAAAGAACACTGTTCCTGTATCCAGGATCACTCCATACTCTCGCCCAGGATATCTCCCAGAACTAAAGGGACTACGCAACAATGTTAACCGCACACGACGCTGGGCCGCTTCTGGCCAGGAGGAAGACATCAAGGCATTCCGTCAGGCCAAGCATACACTGGGCCGAGAAACTGCTAAACTGAGCCGAGACAATCACCGTGCCCACGTGGAGGATGCAACTGAATCAATAGAGGGCTTCTGGAAACTGGCCCGTTGGGCACGCCGCCGCCGAGGTGTCCAACCAACCTACACACCAACTCTCCACGCAGGGGACCAAACATATGACACTCCAGAAAGGAAAGCACAGGCACTGCGGGAGACACTATTTCCCCCGCCTCCTGAAGCAGATCTCTCAGACATCCCTGGTTATGAATACCCTGAACCACTACAGATGCCTGCCATTACAGAGAAAGAGGTCTGTCAGGCAGTCCGGCGGGCTGCACCAAACAAGGCTCCCGGCCCTGATGGGATACCAAATCTGACACTACATCGCGCTCTAGCCATCCCGGCCTTCCTGAGCCATCTCACTAATCTGTTTAATGCTTGCCTGCATTTGGGATACTGCCCAGAACACTTCCGAAAGTCAACTACAGTAGTATTGCGGAAGCCCGGGAAACCTGATTATGCAGACCCAAAGGCATACAGGCCCATTGCACTGCTTAACACAATTGGAAAAACATTAGAAGCAGTTATTGCAACCCGCATAAGCTATATGGTTGAAGCGCACAGTCTTCTACCACAGACCCATGTCGGTGGCCGCAGAGGGCGATCATGTGAGCATGCTATTCACCTCCTGCTGGAACGAGTCCATGCCTCCTGGCGTACTGGTGCACTGGTAGCCACACTGCTTACCCTGGATGTTAGTGGTGCATTTGACAACGCTGCACATAAACGCTTGATCCATAACCTCCGGAAACGAGGGATCCCAGTCAGTGCTGTCAACTGGATAGCAAGCTTCCTACGCCACCGCATCACAGATATTGTACTGATGGAGGGCGCAACGGGCCAGTTTACCACAGATACAGGCATACCCCAAGGCTCACCTCTCTCTCCAATTCTCTACCTGTTCTACAACGCAGATCTAATCGACCAAATACATGAGGCTTACCCCGGAAGAGCAATGGTCACCGGCTACATTGATGATATATGTATACTTGTCTGGAGCCGGGCTGCTGCGGCTAATTGTCGACGTCTTGAGCAAATACACAGAATAGCAGAACAATGGGAAGCTCAACACGCTTCTAAGTTTGCCCCAGCAAAATATGGCCTGATACATCTATGGCGAAAGGTCCGAGGCATTCCTAGACCCTTGGGCTCAACTAATGCTTCAGTCAAAGTGCAGGGGGTGGAGGTTAAGCCTGTGCCTACCCTTCGCTACCTTGGCGTCCAGCTAGACCAGCATCTCACTGGAATGAAACAAATTGAACACGCCCAAGTTAAAGCAACTGAAATGATAGCAGCGCTGTGCTCCATAGCAGGATCAACCTGGGGAATCACTCTATCCCATCTCCGCCAAATGTACACAGCCGTCCTATGGCCGCAGATCACATTTGCCAGTTCCACATGGTTCGTACGGGCTGGATGGGGCTTCAAGGCGGCAGAAAATGCGGCTAAGAAAACCTTGGAATCTATCCAGCACAAGGCCCTCTACAGGATAGCTGGCGCATTCAGAACAACCTCTCGAGCTGCTCTGGAGATATGTCTCAACATACCTCCTCCCATGATTGCATTGGAACGTGCAGCCAAAGAATCATACCTCCGAATTGCCACATCACCTCTTATGGCCACCCTTAGCGAGATACGACACTCTGGCCAACGACCAGTGCCAAGGAACGCAAGGGAACGACGCATGCGATGGGCCACCAGCCCAGACCATGACCCTCTAACATCACCATTAGAGCGATGGGAGCGACGAATCGCAATTTCTCAGGACAAGCTGGAGACTATACACCCACATGTGACCCCACCTTGGTGGTCAGGTCTGAAATCCCATGTAGCAGAAACTCGGGAAGCTGCTCTAACAGCTCACAATGCCACCTTACACAGCGGAGCCGACATTGTTGCGTACACAGATGGCAGCTTGACAGAACAGGGAGTTGGAGCAGCGGCAGTTTCACCTCTGGGGCGCCAGGCTGTCCACATTGGCTCCCCAGCTACCCACACAGTATATGCAGCGGAATTGCAGGGCATAAAAATGGCGCTTACCCAAATACACAATGCGGGTGGGCTAGCATCGCAATGTTCCCATCAGACCTATACAGCAATCATCTTTACAGACAACCAGGCGGCAATACAAGCGTGCTCAGCTCCAGGAAGGTCTTCTGGCCAATATATCCTGAGTGAAATTACACGCACTGCATCTCAACTACAGGAACGTGGCTGGGATATACGACTATATTGGCTCCCGGGTCATGAAGGCATCTACGGCAATGAGTGTGCTGATGCTCTTGCAAAAGAAGCTGCTAATTCCCCGGCACCCAATGGCGCGGAAGAGCTCACTCTCCTGGCCAGTACTCGAAGAAGCCTCCGCATAGAAGCAACCAGTGCATGGAAGACTGAGTGGGATGCTTCCACCCATGGGACCTCTCTCCGTCGCTTATGGAAAGAGCCTTCAAAGGCACCAATGCGGCTATACCAAGGCCTTCGGAGAGCCGCTACATCAGTTCTCATTCAAATGCAAACTGGAAAGATTGCGCTGGCTGGTTATCTTGGTACCTTCAAAGCTATGGAATCGACTGAATGCGCTTGCGGACGTGGCCTTCAAGACATACGTCATGTTCTCCTCCACTGTACCAACCAGGCAGGACCACGGACACGCCATCTTACACAGGGGTCAAGGCGGGAGCTGGATTACCGAGCTTACCTAACTCGTCCAGACCTGGTACCAAAGGCGGTGCGATTCATGCTTGAGACGGGTCTTCTAAGCCAGTTCCAGGCTCTACCAACCACATACCGAGTCACGACAACGGGCAGGGATCACCTGGTAGTATAGCGCAGCCAGGGTTGTGCGCTTGCAAAAGTAGGGATGGAAACGAGGCAGTATCCAACAAGCCCATGGGCCCTCGCGGCCACGGGAACAGCAGTACAAAAGCAGCAGCACGGGACATACAACATGCAGAATAACATATCAGGACAAGTGTAGAAAAGCGACAGTGTACATAGTGATTACCATCACGGTGGCTTACCCGGCCGCCCCGCAGGATCTGCCGCCACTCGGCCTACAGGGCTGACAGATGCGTGTATGAACTATAATAATAATAATAATAATAATCTATGACAAAATATAATAATTCAATACTTACGGATACTTGGTGACTGCCCAATGTGAGATATATTGCCTTTTGGTGTATATCAGCTCTTCATACAATTGTGTACTAATATTGTCTATATCTTTCATATGTACTTTGATCTTATAAACCCCGCTCCGATGTCATTGTACGAACACCTCCAATTCGACATGTCATACAAAAGCAGATCACATCAATGCCTGAAAAGCCTGCAAAAGATCCTCCTTCAAATCCTCCCAGTTCTCCAACCCTACACTAATCCGCAACAACTTCCGATCAACCCTCGAATCTGACAACGCCCGCCACTCAATCAACGACTCCACCCCACCAAGACTAGTAGCATGGTGGAAGAAACGCAGCTTACTAGGCAAAGCACGCGCATAATCCTCACTAGTCAGAATAATAGCGAAAACGGGTCCGAAACCATTAGGCATTTGCTTCTGGATCCAGGGTTCGTCTTGTAGACTGGCGTGGTGGATCTTGCCGAGGATGGATTTAATGGGTTTTTGCTCGTCGGTTGGGGAGGGCGCTGTTAATGCATTTTGCAGCCAGGAAATTAGATTGGAGGCGTTCTGGCTGGCGCGCTGCACGCGGACTTCCAGTGTGCGCAAACTGCGAGCACCGAGCCAGGCTTCTAGGTTGCCCATGACGTTGCCCAGGGCTAAACGGTCCTCGAGTAGTTGCTTTGTCCAAACTTTGCGCCTGGTTGCGAGGACACCACTGAGGAGATCGCTGTGGCCACCGAAGTACTTTGATCCTGAGTGGAGGACGATATCCGCACCCCAGAGGAAGGGGTCCTGCAGGCCTGGTGGGGCGAATGTGCTGTCGACGATTAGGTATGCGCCGCGGGAGTGTGCCTTCTGAGCGAATTCTTCGATACTGAATGCTGTTCCCAGGGGGTTGATGGGTGTTTCGAGGATGATGACATCACCGGCCTCCAGGCTCTCGGCTGAGCAGTCTAAGGGGAGTTTCTGGAGCCCTGAGAGGCGGGAGAGGACTGCGATCACTTCATGGCAGCCATGGTACCCATCGCCAACAGAGATGCGGCGGGGATTCAGCAGGACTAGGGCAGCGTGAAGGGCCGCGAGACCGGTTGTGTAGCTCACGGCTTGTCCACCAATGAGAGCGGAGAGGATAGCTTCGAAGCGGGTTGCGTTAGGGGCAAATTCGCGCGAGTAGACGTAGTTGTGGCCGTCAAATTCGTCCTGCGTGAGTCAGTTAAGCTTCTGGAACTCGAGGGAGTGAGCATACCACCGGATCGATTGAGGGAATCAAGTTCTCCGGCTCACTAGGAAACCGGAAGGTAGTCGACAGATGGATTGGAGGCGCAACGTCCGCAACCCGGTTCAACGGGGCATCCGCGTGTAACGCTTGGGTAGAAGGGTGCGACATTGTAAACCAGCTAGAATAAACCCTGAATAAACCGGATTCCAGTGTGGTAGAGAAGAACTCTCCGTCCTCACACTCAGGCGTTTTTATATCTAATCGTCAAGATCCACTCCTGCCAACTTCCAAAACCAGAATTAAACTCATTTTAGTGCCGAATCGCCCCACTAAAGCCAACATCCTAATTGGGTATAGTGCGTGGTACTTTTCGTTTTGTACCGGTATGGGAAGGATAGCTGTGATTGGCTGTATGTCAGCTGATGGATAAGGCGATCGATAATTCGCCGATAAAGAAACCATAGAATGCGACTTCCTACGCCGATGTATCGGCGGTTACTGCCAATCATATGGAATGTATATCATGTGCTGACCGGGTGGTATGCAGGGCTGGCGCATAAAAGATAGACACCGCAACATAACCCCTCATCCTGAACTCTTTCTACTCTACTTACTATCATCCACAATTTGACTCACCACAATGCATCTCCGCCCAGGACACGCAGAGGCAAGCATCCCAGTGCTACAACAGCTCATCAGAGAAAACCCTCTAGGCATCTTAACAACAGCCATCAAATCCACCACCTACCCCTTCCTCCAATCCAGTCACATCCCTTTCCTCATCGACGTGCCCGAAAACCCTTCAGAAGACAACCCAGGCACCCTCCGCGGCCATATCGCCAAACAAAACCCCCAAGCCAAAGCCCTAATCGACGCCCTCACAACCACCCAGTCCGAAAAAGGCGATGCCGAAGCCCTCGAACTTCCCGACGAAGTCCTCATCCTCTTCAACGGCCCCCACCACCACTACGTAACCCCCAAGTTCTACACAGAGACCAAACCTGCCACGGGCAAGGTCGTGCCCACATGGAACTACTCCGCTGTGCAGGCCTATGGCAAGATCAAGGTATACTGTGACTCGAAGTCCGATGTCACGGGTGGGTTCTTGCAGACGCAGATTGAGGATTTATCGCAGCATGCGGAGACGGGGGTTATGGGGTATGCGTCGCCGTGGAAGGTGGCTGACGCGCCAGAGAACTATGTGCAGTTGTTGAAGAAGAATATTATTGGGATTGAGATTCGGATTGAGCGGTTGCAGGGCAAGTTTAAGATGAGCCAGGAGATGGGGAAGGGGGATCGGGATGGTGTTATTGAGGGGTTTGAGAAGTTAGGAACGGAGGCCGGTGAGGGGATTGCGAAGACTATTCGTGAGAGGTCGGGATAGGTTTATTCGGTGTTGGCAGCATTGCCTCTGCGCTGTTTATGGGGAAATTCTTCACTGGCGTTGTACTCTGGTACTCTGGATACGGTTGAGCCCGCACCGCTAGAGCAGATTGAAGACAACATAGACAGTGCCTCAGAGTATGAATATACGCAAAACTTTCTTCAAAGACTAATAGAGCAGTATACCAGTTTATAGAGCTCACAAAAATGACTCAACCCTGACTAATCATGATAGCGATACTCCGCAAAAATTGCGGCGATAACACGCCCGTTCTCCCCACGCACCAACCATACCATGGCAAATCAGAACATCAGAAACGCATAAAGCATGCAATGATCAACCCCTGCTATACATGTCGTCGCCGACACGTCCAATGTGACCGGTCCAAAGTCCCCTGCACCAAATGCGAAAAAGCCGGCCTAGAATGCTTCGACAAGCGACCGCTGCGATGGGTCAAGGGAATGGCGATCCGAGGCAATATGCAGGGTGTCTCGGTGGAGGATGCTTCGAAAGCTGTGGCCAGGGGTGATAGGGTGCCGGTGGGGTTAGGGGATACTGCTGTGGGGAGTTTGGATCGAAAGTCGAGGTTTTATTTGGATTATTGTAGGCATCGCTTTGCTTATGTTTGAAAGTTGAATGGGGTAGGTCTGACAGGAGTCTGATAATTAGATAACGAACGCATATGCAAGCTGTTTATCGTCTATGACAGCAACAAAAACCCTTTTCGGAGTTTGATCGCCCTGGCTATGAACGACAAGACCCTGCTCAAGGCTGTTCTGGCCCTGGCGGCGCAGCACAAAGCCAACACGGGTTACTCTGATCAATCTGAACAATCGTCTGCGAATCTTACGACCTCCTACCGGGATGCTCTGGCGTTCAAGCATCAAGCGATTCAGGGATTGTCCCAGGCGGTGCAGGATGTTACTCTTTGCAGGCAGGATACGACCCTGACCAGCATCTTCCTCTTGATTTTCTTGGACCTTCTCGAATCTGGGAGTGATCGATGGAACGTTCACCTTGAAGGTGCAAAGAGTCTAATTTCGCTTAACCAACCACTCGGGAATGACAATCCTGGACAGACGGTACAGGAGATACGCAACTTCGTTGCCAAGCAGATCTATTCGTACGTGCTGCGAACTGATTGTACAGTGTACGAATGTTACTGACAGCTGTAGGATCGAAACGCTCGGAGCAACGTTTGTACGTCCAAAGTTACTCTCCCAGTTCTCCCCACCAGCGATGCTCCCCCAAGACACCGTAGAACAGTCATTCCTCGGTTGCCCGGAATACCTCCTCCATGCCATCCAATGTGTTTCTTACCAGCGAGACGTCTTACTCGATACAAACACGCCAGACACTGTCCCCGTCGACATCCACACCCAAAACCTCACAATCGTACTCGACTCCATCCAACAATTCGACTGCTACCTCTGGGCCTCAAACCTCCCCCACCAATCCTCCCACAACATCAACGAACTCTGCAACCTCTCCCAAGCCTACAAACTTGGAGCCCTCCTCTACGGCCAACGCGTCCTCGACGCCCTAAAAAACCAAACTACACCCCAAGATGACCTAATATACGAATTACTCGGCGTAATCGGCTCCCTACGCAGCGACTATTCCCTATTCAAATGTATCCTTTGGCCAATTTGCATCGCGGCGCTGGAGAGTCCATGGCCGGCACAGCGGGAGTTTCTCAAGGCCTGTCTCGATAAGTTCTGGCAGGATACGATGTGTTTGAATGCGGTGAATGCGGCGAAGATTGTGCAGCAGTATTGGCAGTGGGCGGATGGACAGGGTCAGGAGTCGAGGTGGATTTTTCATATTGGGTTTTTGGGAGGGGATTGGCTTCTTATATAGCTGGTGTACAGAGTAATGCTTGATATGTGTGCGTGTCGATAAATATGCATACTTTTAAATCGACGGTTCTTTTTTGTTTTTGTTTTTTTTTTTTTGAAAAAATCGAATTAAATCAAATAAAATAGGGAGAATATGTGGAGAAACTCACTTCGGACCAGAACCGAAAAATAAAAAATAGGAAATAATCTGGCAGGACAACAGCAGCATGCAGCATGGGCTGGCAGTCTTCAATTCTCAATTATAGTTATAGAGAACTGACTATTATAATCTCTAATCTCTAGCCCGTTCGCGGCTATGTGGTGGCTGTTATGGATGATGTCAGAGGTCTTTTCATTATTTTATTTACCTAGGTATTATCTAAAAAATCAAAAATCAAAATGAAAAAAAAAAAAATTAGCGCAAGGAACCAAAACATTAGATCGATCTGTCAGTGTCAACGTCGACGTCTCATAGATCAGAGATCACAGTATACACGCCTACTTGTAGGTACTCTACATCTTCTATAGCAGAGTATTCCAATCTCCCCTATTCCATCTACTCGCACAATAAGACAGCTGTCTGCCTGAGGCCGGGACCAACAAAAGCACATCACGTGATGCGGAGAGCCAAAAATACCCCAACGCTAAAAAATATCGAAAAAAGAAAAAGAAAATCCAGCGACCGACACCGCGACTGCTGAAAAAACACCCCCAACAGGCATCCGCTGGGCATCGCCTTATTGCCTGCTTTAGATCCTGCCATCGACGCAGAGATATTCCAAATTATTCTGAACATTTTTTCTTTGCCAAACAGCCTCTGTCTCTCCCTTGACGTGCATCAACAACGCGTTTTATTTTATTTTATTTTTCCCTTGCGCAACCGGTCCGAACCGTCCTCCGTACCAATTTCTGCCTGAGGCCAGCAACGGAGTACAGAGCACAGATCGCGTGGGACAACGTCTCGCTCTCAACAACAACAACAACAACAAACACGTCGGCAACTGCCAACGCGCCGCCGCTATTTGACAGCTTGTGTCAATTCTTTGATTCGCTTGCCCTCTCCGTATATTACGTGTGCTCCGCGCAATTGGACAAGTGTCACTGGTATTCTCCCGTGTGTCGCCTCAAGACCATCTACTTGTCGCGCCAGGGACGGTTATCACATGCTTGATGCCTGAGGCCGACAGTGTGCTTGTATGATCCCGAGTCAAAAAGGAAACCGGGGGCACAGAATTTGAAACAGTCTGTCTGCAAAATGATGGGCTACGGAGGCCATCCCTTCCAGGCGGCGCCGCCACAACAGCAGCATCCCCGCCAATCGTCGCATCAGCATCATCCCCAAGCTCACTCGCTACAGTCTCCCTCCATGAGCGCCGCCGGCCATCCTGCTCACACCCACCCGAGGCATGCCAATGGTTCGATCCCTGGAACTGCCAACCCGTTATTTCGGGGTCAGCCGCAGCCGACGACTACGGATTTAACCCATTCTCCTGACCTTCGCAAAATGACGACGCCGGTAACCTCCGCCCCGCTGGTTGGGCTGTCAGCAGGGGGCAATTTCAGTCCGTTCCCGGGGCATTTCCCTCAGGGTTCGTCTGAGTTGTTGTCTCGGAACACGGACTCGGTGGGTGGGGTTAAAGATCCGTATCTGTCCATGCAGACGCTGCAGAGGAATATCAATCCCATGGCGAATTTTCGACCTCATCATCCTACTGCTATGAACCCGCAGGCAGCTCTGTCACCCCATGCGCATGCCATGAATCTTTCGTCGTCATCGCAGTCACCGCAGCAGTCATCGCTAGAACGGTTACAGCAACATCACCGCCAGGGTTCGCATCCGACAACGTCGGCATCGCCTATGTTAGCACCTAGTCCACGACCCCAGCAGCCGCCACTACCGCCGCCGCAGTCGCAGTCTCAGTCGCAGTCGCAAGCACAGTCGCAACGTCCTGCTCATCATAGTCCGTATCAGACACAACGACCGCAAGCGCAATATACCTCTCAGGCGCAGCATTATTCACCGGCGCAGCAGCAAACACAATACGCACAGCAGCCGCAATACCCTCAACAGTTGCAATATTCATCGCAGCCCCAACCGCCGCAGCAACCTCAAACCCAGCAGACTTCATATCAGCCGACTCAGCGACCTCATTTCTCTCCCCAACAAGCATACCAGTCGCAGCCGCAAGCGCGTCATTACCAACAGCCGCAACAACAATTGCCGCAACCTCAACAACCTCAATATCAGCCTCCGCAGAACCCATACGCGCCAAACCCATACCAACAATTCCCCTTCCAACCCCATCAATATCATCATCCGCAATCGCAGCAGCATGCCTTGTTGCAACAGCAGCAGCAACAGCAGCAACAGCAGCAACCGCCACAGCCGCAGCCGCCGCTGCAGCAACAACCTCAGCAACCCCAACCACGGCCAGCTGCGACAACGGCTCCAGCGGCAACGACAGCGCCAATGTCAATGTCACTGCCCTCGACTATCGGCGTTGCAGAGATTCTGACCACGGCAACAAAGCAAGAGCAAGATGAGGAGGAGAAACTTGCACCCCCAAAGAAACGCAGTAAGCCCGCACCAAAGCAATCGCAACCATCCGCACCAGCACCACTACCAGTCCTGCAACAGTCGAATGGACCAGTAAAGTCTGAATCGGCCAATGGGGCTGCTGGTACAGAAAACACACCCCGCCGTCGAGGAAGACCACGCAAGGCGGACAAAGCTGATGGAACTACACCAGCAAAATCCAAGCCCAAGCCAAAGGCCAAGTCGACATCGGCATCGTCGACACCAAACACGGCTCCGGCCAGTGTTCCTTATCAACACCCGCATCCTGCCCCGTCTCATGTCCAGACTGCTCCTCCGCCACCGGCACATGTACAGTTTGCGCCGCAGATGCCGCAGATGCAGCAGCATCAGCATCAATTTCATTACTCTACTATGCACGCCCACCCTCAACCACCGCAACAGCAACCGCAACCTCCCTCCATTCCTCAACCTCAACCACAGCACCTTCAACAACAACAACCCACTCAATCCCCGCAAGCTCGCCCGGTTCAAATACAAGTCCAAGTCCCAGTCCCTTCCCCCGCAGCTCAACCCCAAGCTCAACCACAGCAACAGCAACTCCAACAATCCCCAGAAGGCCAAACCGAAGGACCACCTCAAAAACGTCGTCGCGGCCGACCCCGCAAAGCCGATACCATCGCAGCGGGGGGAGCTGTTGCTGCCCCGCGTCCAAAGCCAAAGAAACCAGCTGGTCCACCTAAGCCATCGAAGACTGGAAGACCACGTGGTCGACCGCGTAAGGTTGACGTTGCTGCCCAGCAGCAACAGCAGGCTCAACAGGCCCAGCAGCAGCAGCAGCAGCAACAACAATCGGGGGCAGGTATGGAGCAGGGTAATCAGGTACCTGCGCCAACGCAGGCACCTCCACCGCCGAATCCGATGGCGATGCATATGAGTACATTGAATATGGGGATTGGGATGAATCCTGTTCACAAGCGGGATATTCTGCATTCGATTGAGGGAATGAGGTGACCTCGTTCAATCTAGTTGACGTTCTTCAATCCGAAGGGTCTGTTCATGTTCACTATGCTGTTACAGTATCTTCCTATTTATTTTCTATGTCTATGCCCATGGGTTATCGGTTCCATTTGCTTATTTGGCTTGTATTGACTAATTGCGCATTGTCTATCTATTTCGTTTATGGTTCGGTTCGGTCTCATTTATCTGGTTTTTATCG
Source organism: Aspergillus pseudoglaucus (assembly GCA_039880875.1). Taxonomy (NCBI): domain Eukaryota; kingdom Fungi; phylum Ascomycota; class Eurotiomycetes; order Eurotiales; family Aspergillaceae; genus Aspergillus; species Aspergillus pseudoglaucus. The sequence continues at coordinate 660,233 of JBDODC010000003.1, read as the reverse complement.
CTTGTTGATGTTATGAATTGAGCATTTTCATCTCCTTTCTTTTTACTTTATTTCCTATTCCCCTTCTTTTTGTTATGAAATTGTCATTTCTTGCTTTGATCTGATGCATATCTAGCAGCAGCAGCAGCAGCAGTCATTCACACAAAGTCTATATTTATGCATAATCGAATCAGGGTATACCAACAAGCCAAAATAGAACCAATCCTCAATCCGAACCCTACCGTAACCAAATAAAACAACTATAACGCTTAAAGCTGATAAACCCCCGCAATCCTCCCCCCAACCCCATCTCACTCTTGATCAACCTCTCCCCTCGCCGCAGCCCCCTCCATCTCCCCCATCACCCCCCTCCCCTCAGCCTCCATCTTCCTCTCCCTCTCCCCCGCTTCCTCACTTTCCCCAGCCACCCCCTCAACACCACTCCCAACTCCACTAGCAGGAACAGGCATGCCCTCCGCCGGCGACTTGGTGACAGGCAGCGCCTCGACTTCGGGGAGGTCGCTGACGTCAATGCCTAGGCTCGGTGCTATGCGGCGCATAAAACTATCCGAGAGGATAAATGCACGACGAGCGGCGGGATCCCCGTGGACGGACATATGAAACAACCACCGTAGCGCTTTCTTCGTCGAACAAACGACTGTTGTGACTTGTAGCGTCGGAAGCGGATTCATCTGCGGCCCCGTCCCACCCTCTCCTTCACTACCGGGGTCCGTAGATGCTTCTATCGGCTCCACGGTGCCGAAGACGGGTGCTTGGACGGATGTACTGAATTTTTCCTCTGCGGGGGGGCTTGTGGGCCAACTACCGAGTCCTAGTAGCAGTGCTGTAGTAGCTTGCATTATACAGTGCAAGTGGTGCCACCATGGGGCCAGGCGGATTAGGGAGAGGATGTCTGGTTCGTTGGGGAGGAGAGAGAGGAGGGCGCAGGAGGCGCGGAGGCAGGAGAGGGACATTTCTGTGCGAAAGCGGGCGCGGCGGGCTTTAGAGGTGTTGGGGGTTCTGTGCAGGTTCGGGGTTGGGTTGGAGCGGGTGATGTCTGGTTGAGTGGTATAGGTGCTTGTTGTTGTGGATGAGACTGGGTCGGAGGGGGAGCGGGTGGTTTTGTCGAAGGTGTTGTCGTTATCGCCGTCGGTGTCGCTGGGGTTGTCATTGTCGATGTCGCCGTTGGTGGTATGGCTGGGGCCAATGTATGTGGATGGGGCGATGTTCCTGGCGTTGGCGTGTGAGAGGCAGGGTCGGCATAAAGTTATCTTGCAACTGTAGAAGTGCATTGCAAGACTGAATCTCTCTCGCGAATTCCTCTCTCTCTCCTTCTCCTTGTCCTCATCCCCTTCAAACCCCTTCGTCATCAACAGATTGATATCCCCATTTAACGCTTCTCGTCCACCTGTCGTTGTGAACCGATATGTTGACGGAACTTTGGAAAGCCAGTTATCCAGTTTGATTCCGTATTTGCGTATGCGCTGCTCGATCTGCCCGGATCGTTCGCGGATTCCCTCTATGCTGTAGACTTTGTTGAGGATAGCCTGCGTAATGAAGACCAGATCTACAGAGCAGAAAAAGAACGACGATGGACTGGGGCCGCATTTCTCAAGCCATTCGCCGTGCATGCGAGATTCCTCATCTGATTGAAAGAGCGTTGGCTTGAGATATTTCTGGCGCAGCGAGAAATCCTGAAATAATTTGAGCACGTCAGGCCTGTCGAAATGTTCTTCTTCGTAGGGTACTGGTAAAGGCACTGAGCTGAGACCTTCACCTGCGCAGGAGACTCGCCCCGTCAGTCCGGCGATGGAGTTTTCGAGGATGTAGATAGACCACCAGAGACGACTGCGCGCTTCTTTGGCGGCGTGGTCGGTCCAGTCGTCTACGAAGCGGAGGTTGATCCCAAGGGATAGGGCAGAGCGGAAGGCCATGTTTGTGAACTTGGAAGCGCGATTTACCTGGCCTCGGGCCAGCATATAAAACGCAACTAGAAACTCCACCTGTACCTGCTGCAGATCTGAGTGTTCGAAGAGCGTATCCTCTGTTAAACTTAACTTCCGCGCTCTTGCTAGAAATATCAGACTATCCCTATCATCTCCGACATCATCCCTCGTCAGCCGACAATAGTGACACCCAATAGCAAAAATCATGTTCAGAACAGCCAGCCATTTCCGCGGGGGTCGAACACTGCTCGGTTCACGGATGAAGCGTGTGTACTGCGAGGTGAATGTCGTTCTGCGGACGACGTTGAACGACGGATGGAAGACGAGCATGTATGCTGAAAAGTATTTATTAGCGAGGTGTTTTGATGGCACGGCGGAGGGATCGACTTCGTGGAACATGGGGATGTCGAGGTCGTCTAGGTAATAACTCATCAGAGAAATTGGTACATCAGGTCGCCCCTCTGAACACCGAGAAGCCGGATCACTATCCCGAATCCCGCGACGACTGCGATGTTTCGCCTCGTTTTCCAACTTCTGCATCCACGCGACTTCGGAGTTCTTCCCAAAGTAACCCGTCGCCCTGGTCTTCTCATTGCGGTTCAAATCCTCCTCGACAAGATCAATCGCATCAAGCGACCCCAACGACGAAGTCTCACTCTCCGTATCTGAACCCTCCTCATGTTCATCATCAAGCTACATCACCAAATCACCCAGTCAGCCTCCAAAACCTCCAACACCTCCAACAGTATCACATTCTCGGTAACATCAATCATTCAAAAATACAGGGACAGGGGCAGACACACTTTCAGAGCCCTCCGAATCCTCTTCGCAGCCGTAACATCCACATCCGGTTCCAACTCCCTCAACAACTCCTCATACCTTTTCACCTTCATCCCCAATTTCCCCAACTGCTTCTGCTCCCGTACTCTTTTCACATCCAAGAACGTACATATGATCTTCTGCTCCACGCATTGCCGACACATGGGCTTGTTGCCGTCGCACTTGATCTTGCGGCTGCGGCAGGGTTCGCAGGCGCGCGCGGAGCGGTGCCGGCGATATGTACTACTGTCATTACCTGTTTTTCGGGGAATTGCGACTTTTGCGGGCCGGGAGTGATGATGAGAATGGGGATGTAGCGGTGCGAGCCCGAACGGTGGAGGTTGGGGACGTGGTGAAGCTGTATGCGCCGGTGGAGGCGGAGCCACATCATTCGAGGGAGAGGACGGACTGCTCGTAAATGGGTGGAATATTGGCGTTTCGAAACGGTTGTAGCTATTCCCCGGCATTAGGAAGGGGTCTATAGACGGATCTGTTGCCAATGTGTGGTCGGATTCTATCTGTTGCTCCTGATCCACTGGGCCTGTGTTTAGAGAGGCAGGGGCCACGATAGATTGGCCCCAGGGCCAAGATGTGGCTGCTGAGGAAGGGGGCATGGCTTCTTCGGAGAGGTCGATGTCCATTACATTGGTTCGTTGCGGGTTTTCGGGGTCGTAGGATCTGGTGTGGTTGTGGGTGTAGTTGGGGTCCATTGTGACATGCTCATGGGGGTGATTTTCGACTTGAGTTGAATCGCTTTATTCAGTTTGCTCTACAATTATTGTAAAGACATCGGGGTTGAAAGGTTGTCGAAAAAGGAAAAAACGAATTGTTAAGTTCCGTCAGGGCGTGTATTAATGATCTCACATTGTGACGTCACTAGCTAGCTACCCATGGTCACCACCTCTGTGTACAGTATGGATATACATAGCACAATTGCATTACTTACAGGCACTATTACCACTCTTCCTGTTTATTCCTCTCAGCTGCAATCTCATCTTTCCCCAGACTCAAGCTCTCATACCGATCCAGCATATCAAACAGCCCCAGCCCTGAATACTCCTGTAAATTTTCGCCGTCATGACTTCCGTTCCCAAGTCCATTGTACCGATCATCCTGGTTTAGTTTCTCAAGACCCTTGGCATAGTCGTCTAGCCAGTTCTGTCCCTTTGCGGTGGCGTCTTCATCGAATAGCTCTTTCAACTCTTCGGAGACGCCGTTTGACTCGCGGATTCGTTTCCCTTGCGACTTGGACCGCACAGATTGCCGGAAGATATGGAACAGGTTACGGCCGAGATGCGAACGACTGGCAATCACAAAGAAGGAGCTGGAGAGAGAGAGAAAGTCGGGGTCTAAAATGTCGAAGGATTCGGATTCAAGCATGGCAAAGAGCGCCAGGTTGATGGCGTACATGGCAAAGTAGTGCGCGCGTGTCATACCGTATTCTCGGCGGTGAAGTCGTGTAAGACTTGCGATGCCACGGGCAGCAGATTGTGTGAGTTCCCACGCATTATATTTGCCGGATGGGCTTTGGCGGGGCTCGCTTTCTGGCGTTTTAGGGGCGTCGGATGTAGTGCTGGAAACGTCGTCGTCTGCGTTGCAGGCGAATACGTTGATGACCAGGGTGTAGTATCTCATTCTGCCATGGTCAGTCACGGTTCCATATGAGTAAACGAGAGGGACATACCTTAGAAGAATAATATAAGGCGGCGGTTTCGTCTCCGGCCCAAAAATACGCGGCAAAGCACCATACCATCTTCTTAATCGTTCATACAAATTCTCCTTCACCTGACGACGCTGCGAAGCCGAAGTCACACTCCTATCCCCTGAAAACAATTTCTTTGAAATATCCAGTGCAATCTCGCTGAGATTACATGTTTCATCAAAGTACTGGCTCAGATATGCTGACCTGGCGTTGCGATGAGAGGGATATGGAATCCAGAGGTCGCTATCAGTAGACCTGTTGCGGCCAATTCGGTTCATGTTGACTTTGGCGACGAGACTTGGTCGTAGGAAGCTGGTGTGGATTACACTGAACTTGTTAGACATGCATTATATGACGGAGTAGACGACTTACGTATCAACGTGGAATAGCCCCCAGGCGGTTCGCCTGAGAGAGGTATCCATATCGAAGGAAAGCTGCTCGGGAATCATTTTGGCCCCTTTGTCACCGATCAACCCGAGTGTCTCACCGGCTCGGATGGCCTGGTGAAGCATCAGGTAGCCCATATCATCGTCTTCCGAAAGCGCATATCTGTCCGCCATCAGAGAAACATTTCATAGTATACAAGCATAATACACACCTCTCGTACAAACAAAGCGTGCCCTGTAATGAACACAACCCGATTTTCGCCGTCTCTTGCTGCTTCAACCGCTCAGCTTCAGCAAGAAAGTCTGCTCCTTTGGTCAGAATATCCCCGGGGACGACATATGCTTCCGTGAACTCCGAGAAATGCTGCCAAAGTTAGCAACCACGCCCACATCCACAGCCGCGCAGGATAAAGGCATACACAAGCGTTAGCCAAAATAGCATTCACAAGAAACGGACTACAAAACTCCGTCTCCAAATTCCCCATCGCCATATGCCTCAAAAACACATCCCGGTCCAAAAATGAATAAAATGGATAATCCCACGTGAAATACAATGATATCAAATGCGACACCAAATCGTCATCCTCGGTCACCGTCGTCCACGGCTTTGCAGGAACCTTGCACGGCGCCTCATCGCACAGAAAGTGTATATCCATAACCTTTCGCCGGAACGAGGGACCTGTGCCTTCAACGTTGAGCATCTGTCGTACACCTTCGAGTTTGTTTACCATTTCTTTGTTGTTTTCTTTGGAGGTTGAGGTTGTGCTGTCGAGGTTGGCTAGGGTTTCGTCGACGTAGGATCTGATTTCTTCGGCTGAGGCGTCTTTGCGGATGATCTCGAGGAGTTTGAGAGCGTGCGACTCGTCCGCGGCACGAATTAACTTGAACAAGTCGTTCAGAAGGTCGCGGTGATACGTTAATTCATCTGCCGTGCGTTTCGCAGCAACCCGTCGTCGCTGGTCTAGCGATTCATCAAACACGCAGACTCGGTTAAACGCTCGACAGTTATCACATGGTGCTGTTCCAGAGCACTACCCACCCAACACTATCAACATAATCCACATGACTGACCCAAAAAGAAGGACCACATACCTTCCTCTTCGACTTCTTACAAGCCAAACAAGCCGTCGACACCCTCTTCTTCCACTGACTACTCTCCTCATTCCCACCACCAGCATGATCGCCACCAGCACTCGTCGGCCCTTGCCTACTCCCACCTCCACTAGAACTAGGCCCCCCAGTAGTACTCCCAGCACTATAAGCAATACTCGATCTGGACTCCCCTGACGGACTCGGTAGACTAGGTGCTTCTTCAGACATTGGTGACGGGTTCGGCACTATCTGGCGGTAGTGTTGCGATTCGTTCATGTTGTTGTCGTCGTTGTGCGGTATGGAGACATATCAGACTTGGTCGTTTCAATTTTGTAAGGTAGAAACGTGTATCAATCGTGGTGTTGTAGGCGCGCAACGCAGAGATAGAGTTGGAAGGATAGCAAGCCACACATTGCGGAAAAGGGAAGCATGGGGCATTGAAGTATGGCGAAAGAGGAACAGGACGATACCAACCATGCTGGGCAGATACTATGACGTAGAACCGGAATTGAAGTCCGGCCATATAACGTTCCTGGCACCTATTCTACTCCTAGACAATGTTAATATATAGTACAAGAACAATAAACATGGAGTTCTAATTGTCTTGATCTGTCATGATCTGCCATGATCTTCTGCTGTGATGTACAGGAAGGTTAACGCTGATTTTGAAACTTAGACAGGTTCGCCGGAAATCGTTTCCACCAACAATACGCACGACTGGCACGTGATATCAAACTCGCCTACTATGTTGTCTATGTCCAACTACAGATCAAAACTCATTGAAATCGTGTACCAAGGCTGAATTAAAGTGACTAGCGACACGCCAGATACATAACACTGCCTACAGGAGCCCATGACCGCCATGGCGCCTCCTTGACATCCAGAGATATCCCCATGATAAAACTAGTAGACCAACCCAAATTCAGGGCATACCCATCGCCTCAATGCAGAAAAAGACCATCCCTGTCGGGATTGGGGCCCGTGCAAGGAAAAAGACATTAAACGGGGTTTAAAAAAAAAAAAAAACGATAACAAGTGGTGGGGAAGAACAAATTAAAAAAAAAAAAAAGGATGATAAAAGACGAGACTCCCTTAGTGCTCCAAGATCCTCAAGCTTCCCTGAACAACACAGTTCTCGAGAACCGAGCCAGGAGGGATGTCTATTGTGCTGCTCTCCGAAGCCACAATGATGACAGTACCCTTCAAGGTGACGTTGCGACCCAAGTTGACGGCACCGGTGATGGTCAAGTGGTCCAGCTCGACGATGCGAGGAATGCTGGGGATACGCTTCTGGAAGTCCGAAACCTTCTTGAAGTCGGAACCGAGCTTGATCACGGGCACACCACCGAAGCGGTTGGGGTCCATGAGAAGCTGACCGTGCTCAAGACGGTAGAGGTCCGACTTGACAAGCAAGAGATCGGAGCAGGTCTTGACGGGCAGGAAGCGGCGACGGGGCACGTTGACACCGTGAGCGTTCTTGAAGTGACGGATGGCAGCACCGACAGCGGTCTCGAGCTGGTAGATGGCCTGGTCGGCCTCACCCTTCTTGTCGGCGGGGATGGACTTTTCGTTGGCAATGATTTCCATCTCAAGCTCGTTCTCCTCAACGACACGCTTGATGGCACGGAGGTTCATCCAGATGTTGTTGGTGTTGAAGTACTTGAACTTCTTGATGGACTTGAACTCATTGACGTGCTCCTTGGGAACCTGGGCGATTTCCAGGAGACGGGCCTTGCCCTCGTAGTCGATGATGGTACCACCCTTGACGTCGGCCTTAGTCTTGTCAGTCAACTCCATAATGTACTCAGAGCCGGTGTCAGCCATGTGCTGCAGGATACGGAGGTCGACGACGGCACCAAGGTTGTCCGCGTTGGACAGGAAGATGTACTCGACGCCACGCTCAAGGAGCTTGTCGAGAGTGCCCGAGTTGTAGAGCGACTCGAAAACGTCACCGTGACCAGGGGGGTACCAGTCCTGCAGGGGAGCGTCGAAGCTCTTCGGAGCGGGCAGGAGCGAGTCCTTGACGATACGAGGGTAGCGGGACTGGTTGAAGGTGATGATGTCGACGTTGTGGCCCTGGTACTTCTTGATGATGGACTGGGTGTCCTGGTCGGTGTTGAAAGAGTTCATGAGAACGAAGGGAACGTTGACATCGTAGGTGCGGTTCAGGTACTCGATCTGACGCACGGACAAGTCAAGGAAGGACATGCCCTCGCGGACCTCAATGACCGACTTGGGGCCAACGCAACCCATCGAGGTACCCAGACCACCGTTCAGCTTGACAACAGCCAGCTTGTTGAGGAACTCAACCGAGGCCTCGTTGCCCAACTCATTGTAGTCCACAACCTGAGAGGGTTGAGGCGGGGCGATGCGGTCCCAGTTGACGGCGTTGCCCTTAGCCTTGTCGTTGAGGAAACGACGGAAGAGAGCAAAGAAGTTGTCTGTCTCAGCCTCGAAACGCTTCTTCTCCTGGGGATCGGGGACGGTCTCGGAGAGGGCGTTCAGGGCGTTACGCATCTGCGAAGCGGCCACGCTGGTGGAGGCATTCTCGAAGGCCTGGAGAGGAAAGGATTTGGTCAGAGAATGTTGACGAGAAGATGAAATGAAGGGCATGTTGCAACGGAATTCTCGAAATGAGAGTAAATAAACAGGTAACAGTTGGTACAGCAGTAATGAATGCGAGCGGTAAACGATGGCGATGGCAGTAACATGAAGAGCAAGCAAGAAGCAGAAGAAAACGAAGAGCAGAGGCCTATATATAGGCAATCCATCCATCCAGAGGAAGGAGCCATCCCTCCTTCAGTTTTGGATGCTGCGACCGCATCGCGGGAAGGAACCAGGAACGACCCCAACAACGACAACGACTCAAGTCAACTTACCATGTGCGACTGGGACTTTCCGTGGTGCTTGCCAAAGCCACCCTGGGAGGCCTCATTGGCAGGAGCTCTGAGGCGCGAGGGAATTGCGTTTGCGGCCATTGTGGAAGGTGCTATTCGTAGAGGGAAAGAGGAGAGGTGGTCAATCGGGCGTGTCAGGACTGTCGGAGAGTCAATTAGCAACAGCTCAACGGCAGAGAGAATGATCTCAATGATGAGAATAAGAGTGGAGTATGTGAAGAGAAAGAGAAGAGAGAGAGAGGGGGGGGGGATTAGAGAGAAGAAAAGGGAGAGCGAGAGAGGGAGAGGTAGGGGAGATTCCAGTTGCCACGCCAGAAAGGGACCGCCGTCGATCGTTGGGTGTGGCTGGCGACGACAAGCTTCCGTCATGGGCACGTACCTGTATAGTAGAACTCCGTAGAGAGTGTGTGTGCAATTATTAGAGCGTATTCGGAGAAAGAATATTAGGAAAGTCAAGAGAAGGAATTGAGCAGGTATTAAGAGGAAAAGAAATTGAGGAGGAAAAAAAGAGAATACGTAAACAATAAAAGGAGGACGATGATGATAATTATAGGGCCAAGTGGGGTATTGTCCAGGTGGACTGGTGTACCTTGTACGGTGTATAGTGTACAAGTATAGTAGCAGATTACAATAGTCTCACCATAGTCTTTCTACACTGTCTTTATGTCCTGCTCTAGAACCCTCTATCCAGGTCAATTCCCCTCAGGTTCGCCGAGTCCATAAGTACCATTCCATTTGTTGTCACCGATAACAGTGGGTTCGATATCCGAAGACCCTTCCCTTCAATCCGCTCCATTCCAATTGCATTCCGGAATCCAAGACAAGAACTACAATAATAGTAGTGAGTAGTATATAGTTCTTTCTCCATATTGTAATGGATCAATGCATACGGTGTCCCACTACTCATGTCCTACTGTCTAGTAGTACTGTCCCGGTGTACCTAAACCAAGTGGTAGCCCTACGCCACAATAATAAATGATATTTTTGGACCCTGTCAATTTATTGTCTTTAGTCCATAGTCTGGAACGTCACGCTTATGTCCCACGGCTGCCCCCTTTCTCTACGTTTTCGACCCCTCAATTTACCGCTTCCGGGTGCACGTGACTTCCAGATGATGCGCACCGCATGCAGGATAAATACAATTCCATTATCATCATGGCTAAGCCGGTAAAAGCAACATAGAAGGGAAATTAAAAAAAAAAAAAAAAACATGAAGGATATCGTACCCACACGATAACTTATGTACCGTTCTAAAGCAGTGTAAAACAATAAAGAAAATGAAACATGATCATGCTCCACCAGCACTCCTCTTACTCAGGAAGCTCCGACGCCCTATCTTCTTCGAGTCCGGGCTATCCATCACCTCGGACACATTGTCGCCGGTGTTTGAGTGAGATGTAGTCGGACGGAGCGATGCCGAATCCGGCGAGCTGAAGCTGCTACGGATCGAAACACTGCCATTGCCAACAGCGACGGCCTTCTCCTGTCCAGCGCCCGATCCCTGGTTGTTCACAAAGAACATGGACTCGCCCAGGACGTCGTCAGAACCAAAGGTCGCGTGGTCGACCACCCGGATCTGGTATTGAGCATCCTCTGTAGTGTTGTGCACCCGGCAGGTTTCGTGAGAGGAGTCAAACTGCACCGCACCGCCGCTGGCCTTGATCGCCTTGGACTTGTGCAGGTCCTTGGCACCCTTGGCGCCGATCGCCTTGACTAACACGCGCAAGTTGGCTCCAGATGGGAAGCCGCTAGCCGAGACAATAGAAATGGTCGCAGTGCCGGTGTCTCCCTTGCCACCACCGCCGATGCCGAGACGGTCACCAAAATGCGAGGCCACGCTGCGCGTCCGCTCGTGTCGCTGGCTGTTGGCAGACGAGCCTGGTGGCGTAGCGCCTTCAACGAGGACTGCAGACGGTGCCAAACTGCCAACGGCGTCTTCACTCTCAGCTGGTTCCTCAGCGGCATCACCACTGGTGATAGACGAAGCGTCATCGCCACCCTTAGAGAATCGCGACTTGATGCCGTTCTTGAGGAACGAAGCTCCCTTGATAACGTTGCCTCCAACGAAACCAACACCCTTGACAGGCGCCCCAACGATTTTGCCGGGGGTGGCGAACGTACCTGAGAAAGTAGACGATCCTTGTCGCGCACGCATCACGTAAGTAGGCTTAAAGAGCAACTTCAAACGGATGGCACCCGACTTGCCGTCCAGGGTAAGGGACACCTCCTGGCTGTGGAACGGTTCCAGCGTTTCAAGACTGATCGGGGTACCACCCAGATAATCGGCTTTGTCCCCAAAGTCCCAGTCGTACACATCGACACGGAAGTCGGAGCCGATACGAGTCTTGACCGGAGTTTCGAAAAATTCGTTCCAAGCTGGATGGAGAGTCTTCTTCTGCACCTTGGTTTTGAAAATTTCCTTGTCCTCCAGGCGGAACTTGCAGTACGGGTCACTGAAACCGTTACGGTCGGCCGATGGGAGCTCCGCTGCATCTAACACGTCCACACGTAGAGTACCCATGTTGTTGATACTCTCAGAAGGATCGAGCTTCATCTTGACCGGAATGTACCTGGCACTGACCGTGACCTTGCTCACTTCCCCTTGCTCCGAACGTAGAGCCAATTCCGTTGGGTTGTACTATATAAAGTTAGAATAAAAACAACACCCAAGAAAGAGGGAAATCACGTACAAGAATACGTTGCAAAGTCGTAAAAGTGTCTCCGGCCAACTTGGCAACACAATGTTCGTCACTGTCGTCCTTGGGGTCGTTCTTGTCCACCAGGCGCAGCGTAATCTTGGAGAACTCAAGCTCACGCACGAAAGAATCGCCAACATCCCCAAGCTTGACGTGTTTCGAGCGAAGCTTAGGTGACACGTAGGCGGGGAACATGTAGTCGTCCATCACAGCTTCCAATTGCACGTTGGCATGGGCAAGCTGCACCTCGTGGAACTTGTACACGAGGAATCCAGATTCTGGTACTTCGGTCAGTTTTAGTTTTTCAGAGATAAAGAAAAAAATAGATACATACCGTAGTTGTGAATATCTTCTACACCAATGTAGGTCTTGGGAATCTGGGTCGACTTGATTGACATAGCCTCCGAGTCCTTGGCAGTTGTAGGACGGGATCCGACGGTTTCGAGACTGGCACGGCCATTGGCTTCGCCATTGGACGTGGTGCCGTTCGTGACCTTCGAGTCCGTGCTGAGCGACTTGGAGTGAGAGATCTTGGGTCTAGAATCGGTGCTCCTCCTCGACAGAGTCGGAGTCGGAGGTTCTCCGTTGGTGTCATCTTGCTCCGCTTCTTCCTCTTCCGCCTCTTCTTCGGGGTTGACGACGGGGATGGTAGGGTAGAAGGCGACTGTGTAGTGAATAGTACCCTTGGGCTGTCCAGTGCCAATCCGAAGATTGCTAGAGACGGGTTGCTTCTCGTCATCAATGTCATACTCGCCAGTCTCCGTCTCGTGGACATAGTCGGATGCTGACAGTTCGACAGAGCCCAGGGATCGGTCGCTGCCCATGGATTCCTCGTCCATGACCTCCACTGCCAGTTTCTCACGAGGGTTATGAATCGGAACATAAACCACTTCGTCCCATTCGGGGTTCAGATTGTTGCGGAAAGTCACCGTGCGAGCCTTCATGATACCAGAAAGCATCACTCGAGCGTAGGGATCAGACTTGCCCATCGTTTCCAAGTTGCGCAGGCTACTCGCACTCTTGAAGTGAAAGCGCATGACACCTATCGGGTCGACATAGCCAGCACTGCCCGAGATACCTCCCACAGCTACGGGCTTCCACTGCAGCGTCAGTTTAGCACGACCAGTCTTAGCCCCATGCAAATGGAACCAATCCTGGCCCTTCTCATTCATTTTCATCAAGTCGTTCAGTTTAATCTGGTACTTGCCAATAATCGGATCCGCCACGATATCGCGGTCATCCTTGATCACCAGACCCAGACGAGCCGACTTCCGATCCGTGATCAAGAATTCCTTGGACGCATTTTGGAAAATGGGGTTGTTGGTACGCTTGAGCTTCTTGGTGATGTGGATTTCCTTGCCGTTGAGGAGAAGTACTCCGTAGGGGTTAAGCTGGCCCACGATACTCTTGTGAGCGTCCAAGTCCTTGGCCTGCTCAACCGTGAATCGAGCAATACCAGTGTTGAGCTCCGGAGGGGGCTCCGTCTCGCCATTTTCCAGTTGCCGGCCTTCGAGAACGGGGAAGAACCGGACATCGGCATGGATTACACCGCGGTTTCGGCCGCTAGCCATAACATCGAGGTAGATACTCTCGTGTTCAGGATGTTCCTCCAGCCGGTCCAAAGCGAAAGTGGCCGTTCCCAGTTCTTTGTCCCTGCGGAATTCGTTCCAGTCGTAGGGGTGGATGGTCAACGCATCGGCAAACGAGGTGATAATCACGTACACGGTATCACCCCAGCGGGGGCTATCGGTGTCGTGGATGGTCTTGGTCCGGCCCAGTTCGGTGCGGCTGTTGAGCGCGACGGTTGCATACGGATCGGGGGTGCCCGAAAACTTGTCGGGGTTCTTCAGGTGATGAGCTCCATGCAATGTGATGGCCACGACACCGATGGCTTGGTCGACAGGGTTTCCGGCCAGCATCTTGGCTATTTCGACAGGGAAGACGTTAGGAGCATACATCATGGGGCCGAGGTTGTTGTGGATCTGATCCTTGATGAAGCTTTCGAGACCAGGAATGAAGTTAATATCAAAGCCCAGCGTGTCACCACCGAGCGGCTTGCAAACATAGTCAATCTCAGGGCGGTCCAAGAAGCAAACGTCGACACGCTCGATATGCGGGAAGGGGATTTGCAGCTTGACCTTGACCCGCATCAAACCGCTGCAGGCCATGTCTTCCACAATCACATCGAGACCCTTGCTGACAACACCTTTACCCAAACGAACTTCTAGGACAACCTTGGGGTTGATCTTGTTCTTGAGTTGGCGCGCCGTCAAGTCCATGGTGTCGTTGGGTGTGAAGCTGAATTTCCAGTCCATGACGATGGTGTCGACTTCGGTCTTGGGGTACGTCTTGACGTGTTCCAGGCGGGGAGGTTTGGTACCGAGAATGAAGGTCTTGAGACGCAAGCTGTCAAGCATGGCCGGGGTGGCCGTACTGAGGACCTGGTCGACGGAGTTGATGATCGAATCACAGAGAACGGGAGCGTAGATGGGCCAGAATTTCACGAGGAAACTGTTGATCCATTCAAGACTCTCGGTGTCGGTTTCCAAACGTTGTTTGGCCATTTCACGATTGATGTCGTCACGGAAGTTCCGACGAACACGACGTAGGGAGGTGCGGTAGTAGGTACTGCAGGCGGCCATGATGATGAAGATCCAGGCAAGGCCACCTCCCAGGATAGCAATCACCCAGGAACCGAGACAGGCAAAAACGATGACACCGGCATTATGATACCAATCTAGGCAGCACCAAGTCAGTCAGCTACTAAATGCAAGGTGTATCAACCTAGATTCTTACCTCCGAAGAACTTGTCATCCAATTTGCCTTCCAGGAAGGTCTGGTGGTCTAATAATGTGCCTTCTTCCTGTTCTTCTTCGGTCGTCTCGTGAGCAAATTGCGGCTCCCAACCAGTTCTGTCGCGAGCCCATCGCATATCATCCTCTGCGGCGGCTTCTGCTCCCTCCTTCTGCCCTTCCTCGGCACCTGCTTCTTCTCGCTTGAGGAGGTCCGTGGCCGTCCTCATGGGAGGGAGTTCATACTCATCGGCTCCGCCGTTATCCTGAGAGGTCGTATTAATAAGGAATTTGAAGAAATTGATTCAAGAAAAGTCCACCTTATCTGTAATAATAGCAGTTCCTTTTGGTTTGTGGTCATGGTGGAAATTTGGAGGCACGCGCTATTTCCACGAGTCAGCTAGGCTGCAATCAATTGAAATTTCAACAGCGGAATTCGACCTACAGCTTGTGTCGCAGCAGCCTTTTCCTCGGGAGAAGCATCAGGATCGAATTGATACGCAGGCATGCCAGCCTTCCTGGTCTCCTCGAGCAAAACCTTTTCGACATCCTCGGGGTTCAAGTTGGACTGGGGGTCCTGAGCCGCATTCTGGGCGGTCTCGATAGCTCCCTGCTGCCTCAATTCGGCTTTGACGTCCTCGCCATGTTGGGACGCCATTGCGCTGAGGCTGGGGATTGGAGAGAGAAGAGACAGACGGAGACAGAGAGATTTCTAGCCGCCTTCTACGAGACTCTCGAGGAGCTCAGTCTGGAGAAGAGTCAGGCGGATCCAGAGGGACTAGTATACGTAGTAACAGAGGTAGAG
The DNA here is from genome assembly GCA_039880875.1 of Aspergillus pseudoglaucus. Lineage (NCBI taxonomy): Eukaryota > Fungi > Ascomycota > Eurotiomycetes > Eurotiales > Aspergillaceae > Aspergillus > Aspergillus pseudoglaucus. Next base: position 645,119 of record JBDODC010000003.1, on the reverse strand, counting down.
AGGGAGGGATGACGGGGAGAGCAGTGGGAGAGTAGGAGAAAGGAAGATTGAAGAGAAAAAGAGAAAAGAAGAGAAGAAAAAGACTCGGGGACGGAATGAGCGAAGAACGTCAGAAGAGGCGGCTGGTTCTGCGGCCTCCGCAGCGGGGACGGGCTGATTGATTGACTTACAGCTCAGCTCCGCGAGAGACGATCGGGTTCGTATTGCGAGAAATAGAGATAAGCTCGGTTGGAGAGGGTTGTCCAAGAAGAGGATTGAGTAACGAATGAAGATAGTGAGGTTATAATGATAGTAAACAGGAGAAAAGAAAGAGAGAAGAGGACAGATCTGGGGGCCAAAAGGACGAATTCGGCGTATCGAAAGGAGATTCGGCTGTGGCTGATTCATGAGCCACATATGTATGGTATTACCGATGAAAAGGAAATCAAAGAACATAAATGATGTCGTGCAGTGCACTCACAAAAGTACTAATACGTAATCTGTACTGATACGTACACCTCACGATCGACCTGTGGCGCAGCAGTGGATCCGATCTATTGGAAATGGTCCCATTTCGGAAATGTGCTTACGTAGGCACCGCCACGTTGGTTGGCACAAAGTACAGATAAGTTCTGGAATTCGGAGTAGTATTAATATACAGAATCAAAACAATGATATCAAATTCTACTTTAACATAGAAACGAAGGGCTACGGGGTTAGACACGGGAGAATAATGTGGGATACTGAATGGTAGTAGCCGCCAAGAACCCCTGGTGATGGTTCCCACCGCTTAATATGGGCTCCCATGGATCGAATCCCTCAGACCGTCATAGTTCCGAGGTTCCAACATTCCTACGGATTACGCCGTACTCGAGCACGTACAGATACAAAAGAGAGTGCGGTGACCGTCGACACGTAGCACGCGTTCAGTTCTTCAGCTGAGGTCAGAGCACTGAATATGCAGAGTCGTGCTGCATTAGAGTACGGAGTACATCGTGCTTAAGTGAGATCTATACAAGTGTATCGCTAGTCCAAATCGGTCAGTTCTCGTGCAGATCACATGACTTCACAGCACACAAAGCAAAAAAAAAAAAAAAGAAAAAGCGAATGAAAGTGCATGTATTGGAATAGAGTCTTGAGACGTCAATCGAGCAGAAGTTTGGAATATTGAAACTCTTGATTGTGCGATTCTAATATGCTCCAGTTATAGGCCCGGACAATCCACTCTGACTCGCTCAGAATTTTTTAAACTTCAATAGACAGCGATCCGGCGTGATAGCGTCCAACCATGGAGTACTTACAGAATACAAATCCTACGATGGTTGTGTGCCTCGCACAAAAGCTGCAAAAGCTGTAAAGACTGCACATGCATATCATTAAAGAAAGCCAATTTAAAAAAAAAAAAAATCACATGCATCGTCACTTTTTCTTTTCGTCGTCACAGCGTTTACCGTCCCAAGCGAATCACACCAGCCGCCATCAGCTTCTGGATCTTCGTCCGCACCTGCGAGTTCTTCATGTGCTCTTGCAGGGCCACCGGATCGCTCTTGGCCTGCTGCAGGATGCTCTGCATAACGGGGTCCTGGAGAATCGACATGATCTAGGACAGTCAATATAATTCGAATTGGTTCATACACATATTCAGGGACTCACCTCAGGGTCATTCTGAATACGCTCCATGGTCTGTTGCTCCGTCTCGCCAGCACGGGCGCTGAACTGAGAATCCAAGCACTTCTGCGATTGCTGCTCAATCTCGCGAGCAAACGAACCATCGTCGTGCTCCTGCGCCTCGGTGCACGCATCCAACGCCCTGTTGTACTCCTTCATAGCAACCAGAGCTTGCGACTTGCGCATGTACGCACGAATGAACTTGGGGTCCCGGCTGATGGCATCGTCGCAGTCCTGCACTGCCTGAGGGAACGCCATGAGCTTGATGAGCGCGGCAGCCCGGTTGGAGAATCCACGGGGATCCTGTGGCGCCCGCTTCGTCATCTCGGTGAACGCTTCCACAGCACCCGGCCAGTCAGCCTCCTGGAACTTCTGCTGTCCCAGTTCGCGCGCCTTGTCGGCCTCAACGGGGTCGATGTAGGACTCCTTCTCGGCCTTGCTCTTGGCCTTCTCGGCATTCCGGAGCTTCGTCAGAGCATCAGGGGTGCGGTGCTCAGTAAGCGACTTGTTATAGAACTCGATGGCCTGGGTGATATCACCGAGCTTTTCATAAGCGGTTCCGATGCGTGCGAACGACCTGTAGTGTTTAATAGTGTTAGGAAAACTCCACGAGATGTATATGGCTTTCAGACACTTACTTGGCAAGCACCTTAAAGTCCGCACGGTATTCACGGCCTTCCTCGATAGCCTTCTGGCAGGTCTCAATGGCGCCCTGGTAATCGCCCTTCTCGAACTTAGCCGCACCGATGTTGTTAAGGTATGTGACGTCCTTGTTCGCTTCCCAAGCCTTGTTATAGTGCTCAATAGCCTCGTCAAACTGTCGCTTTTTGTAAAAATCGTTACCAATCTTCTTCTCAGCGTCACCAGCTTCTTGTGCCTTCTTCTTGGCAAGGGTCTCCTCGTCTTGCGGCTCCGGCTCGGGTTCGGGTTCGGGCGCCTTCTTCGGTTGGGGCTTAGGTGCCTCCTGCTGAGCCTCTGGTGCAGCAGCCTCAGGAGGACCGCCAAAGTTCATGTCAATTCCCAAAAGCACACTCATAACCTGCAAGAAGCGAGGGTCTTGGATCTCCTGGCCAACGCTGTTGGGGTTCTCCTTGACACGCTGCAGCTTCGCCATGAACTCGCCGTCTGCGAGGAGAGGGGATGTCTTGGGGTTGCTGGCCAGCTTCTGGAACAGTTGAGGATCGTTGAAGATTCCACCAATACCTCCTGACGGATCAGCAGTGTCTCCCTTCACTTCGGCGTCAATGGCTCTCTTCACGGCAGCAAAACCAGACTTGGCCTGGTCGTTCCCGGGCTCGAGGTTGAGGGCTTCTTCGTAGGCATCGTGGGCGGCCACTGCACTTATTAGTATACAACTATCTCCACATTACCTTTATCATATCAATCATCCATCACTTACAGAGGTCTCCCTGGCCACGAAGGGCAGCGCCCTTACGCACCCAACCCTTGGACCAATCGGGCTTCAACTCAGTTGCCTTGTTCGCATCGTCGAGGGCATTCTGGTAGTCACCCTTGGCGGAATACACAGCAGAACGGTTTGAATAGAGGATGTGATTGCTAGCTTCGATCGCAATAGCCTGAGAGAACTTGTCGCTGCAGTCATGTCAGTGTTTCTGCTCTTGTCATGCAAAACCGTCATAGCGCGGGGTAACTTCATACACAGCAGTAGAGTAGTCTTTGGCAGAGAAGGCCTTGTTGCCCTCAGCCTTCAACGCGTCAGCCATGGTGTAGATATGGGGTATCAAGATGAAAATGCTAGGTTGAAATCAAGAGTCTTTTTTGCAATCTGGACCGGGGGAAGCTGCGTTCATAATCTCTGACGGGCTGATCTTCTCGAAATTTCCGGCAGTTACTTTGTGCCTTAGGCAGAAGTACCTTAGTACTCCCAGGCATCAAGGCAGACAAGCTTTTTCGCGCTAAACCTGTTTAGGCCTCCCCGCTGAAAAACATCTCCGCCGCCTTTTCTCACACTCTCTTTCGCTGTGTCATTTTTCATTCATTATTCCTTTTCAGGTTCATTAAGCGGTCGCAACTAGTCGCAAGTGATGGATTACTGAATATGCTATTCCATAAGCCTTTCCGGTGATCTTACGCAGCTCTTTCCTCCTTTGTCCTCTCGCCGGCGACCTCATATCGACCTTCAAAATGGCCGGCTCCGTGACGGAGCTCGCCTCCAAGCTCTACGATGCCTGCCAGGCCAATTTCCCGTCCGACCACCTCTTCTATCAGCAAGATCTGCTAGGTCTAGGCGTTGTTCCGAAAAATGACCTTCCGCTTATGTTACAATGCACCCAAACGCTGGTGGACCAGAAATTGTTCCGTTTGCTCGCTGGTAAAAATGATCGGCTAGCATGGAAGATTATCTCTCGCGAAGATGCGGATAAGTATGTCTTCGTCTTTTTGGTTTCTGGATATCCATATACTAACCGATACCGCCTAGACTGCAGAACCTGAGCCCCGACGAAGGTTTGGTGTATAATGTGATTCATTCAACTGGCCGCTCAGGAATCTGGGTCCGCGCTATCCAGACCCGCACCAACCTACACAAGTCCATTCTCGACCGTTGCCTCAAGTCGCTTGAAGGCAAGAACTACATCAAAAGCGTCCATAATGTCAAATTCCCTAGTCGCAAGATGTACATGCTCGCGGGCCTGGCCCCGAGCGAGGATGTCACCGGAGGCGCTTGGTTCACGGACGGAGTGCTGGACGCGAACTTCATCAACAGCGTGGCGGGTTACATCGAGTACACCGTGAGTCGCAAGAGTTGGTACGAGGTGCCGAACGCCGATGGGCCGGGGAAGAAGCGTCTTAAGACCGGGGCCGGTAGCGTGGCTGTGAAGCCGGAATCGGGTGAAAAGCAATATCTTCCGTTTCCCGCTGGATATCAAGGGTATCCGACTGCCGGCATGATCACGGCCGCCGTGAATGAGAGTGGTATCACACCCGTGCGACTGGGTGAGGAGAGTATTGTACAACTCCTGGAAATGTTGTGCTTCGACAACAAGTTGATCGCGCTGAACAACGGCGAGGTCTACAAGTCCGTCAAGCACCCCGAAGCGGTCAAAGCCGCGCAAGCACGGAAACCCGGGGGCGAAGATGCGGACGAGATAGACTATCTAGTCAGAAATGGCATGACAGAAGCGCCGTGCGGTCAGTGCCCCGTGTTCAGTCTATGCGCTCCTGGCGGTGCGGTCAGTCCAGAGACATGCGATTACTTCGACCCATGGTTAGAAAAGGCGCTTGGGTTCTGATTGTCGATCACATATCGATTGGTCTGTCACTCTTTCTATAACTTGGTGGTTTTCTGGGTTTTCTTCTTCTATGCTTTACTTATAATTAGGTGGCTGGGAAGATTATACCTCTTTGCATAGCGTTGGCGTTTTATTTAAAAAGTTCTATTTGGCATTGGCAAGGTCGAGATCTCATGTGAGGAGATTGTATCTATAGCTGTATCTAACGAAATTTAGAGCAGGATAACTGATCCTGATTTATACAGAGAATATCTGAAGAGGTCGTAGCCGACTGACCACGGTCAATGAATTCAAAAAACGCAATGGGTATATGTACAGTAAAGTAGTACGCGCATCGACAGAAACCGATTGAAAATAGAGAGGCAACCAAGACTACTTCCCCAAAGTAGCCCTACACTCATCACAATACCACGTCCCAACCGGCTCCCTTGTCAACCCCACACACTTCCAATGAAACCACTCATACGGACAATTATCATTATCACAAGCAACCATATCCCCATGGCTAACGCTGCGACAAGTGCAATAAACCTTCGTATCCTCGTTTCCCTCATCCTCATCGTCATCATCAAGGTCATTCCCTGCATCATTCTCAGAGTCAGACATATCCGCATCGCTCAGCATCGAGTCATCCTCGTCGTCGTCTCCGCCGGCGGAGGGGGATTTCTTCATGCCAATCCGGATCCGCGATGCGCTTGAGGATCGCTTCGAGGCTTTGCCCATTGCTTTGAGTTTCTTGAGTTGTTGATGTGGCGCGACTTTCTTGGTTAGGGCTTTTCGGGTTACCCCTACGGTGCGTGGACCGGCGCTGCCGGCGCGGCTGGTGCTGGGGGTTCCTGCTCTGGGGGTTCCGGGCCCTAGGGATGATTGGCGGAGGTTGGAGGATGTGCTAGGGAGGGTGCTGAGTGATGGGTTTAGGCGGCGTCGCTTGCTGTCCACTGCGCCGGCGGATGATTCTCGTTGATGTCGTTGCTGAAAATGTGAAGCCGCGGTCGCGGCGGGAGTTGCTGGAGCGGAGCTTCGCGCACCAATTTGCGAATTCAGAGAGGCTAGACCACCTGGACGGGCGAGGGTTTGGCTAAGTCTCTGAGTAGCGCCTAATACTGCGTTTGCGTTTGCGTTTCCCGACGTAGGGTTGAGCGGAGCGGCAGAGTAAGACGACGAATCGCCCGCCGTGGTATCCGGAAAGAAGATCTTGGGCGGATCCCGATACTGGTCCTTATTGCTGTTGAAGAGAGAAGGGATAGGGGGATCATTAGACAAGACGCCGTCATTCTGTAAATCCCGGATCTTGATATCCAACTTCTTGATCTGCCGGTCCAGTAACACGCACGCCTTCTCGCTCAGTTGAATTTTCTCCTCTTGCAGTTGCTGGGACCTATCGAAGTTCTGAAGAATAACCTTTCCGTATTGCTCTTCCTTGGGGTTTGGCGCAAGACTACCATTCAACTTGATGAATTTTTGTAAACTACCATCCCGGGTATTGATTGCTGTGCGGGCGTCCTGGATAGTCTTATCCTTTGCTTGGATTTCTTCCATCAGGTGGTTGATCTCTGCTGGCAGATTCGCCACATCATGGACGAACTGCTCCAGCACCGATGCGCAATCTTCTGCGCCGTGAGACATTTTCTCTTCAATACTTCAGGCCGCAGTGATGTAGAATGAGCTTGCACCTTTCTTGATTCCTCGACCGTATTCAGTTTCTTGTGCCACTCTTATCAGTGCTCTTGATCCAACGCAATACGGGACTTTATCCAAATCGAACTTTCTGCTTGATTTGCCAACGCGACTAATGATGGTGACAAGATCTTGAAGCTGAAAAAGGAAAGTTGAAGAAGTGAAGACGCGATGCGGAGGAACAGGATCGCTGCTAGTCACGTGTAATACCGCCACATATCTGTCAGCCACGTTTGCAGCCACAGATAAATTTCCCTCGAGCTGAAATGGCTTAGCTGAATTGGCTCAGCTGAACGGGCCTCAGCCTCAGCTGAACTACGAATTTCCTCTGCCAGTAGTACTATATAAGACATAAAGTGTATAAATACAGGGGTAGTATTTAAGAATTTTTTGTTAATTGGACTCTCTGACGTTCAATGATAACATCTGCTGCAAACAGTGCAAACACAAGATATCTATGAATGATCCCCTCAATCGTTTGCTCTCTCCCCCACTCTCTTCAATTCTCTTCCGCTGCCTCAAAGGCTTCGTTTACGGTCGCTTTGAATTGACGACCCCATTGATGTGCTATTGAGAGCTAGATCCATATAATACTAGATGACTATGGGCGAGGAACCGCTTCCGGAGGGAGTCTTCTCCCTCCTGGACACTGATCTCTACAAGTTGACGATGCAGTGTGCCATCCTCAAGTACTTTCCCGATGTTGGTGAGTCTCTGGGATTCTAGGAGTCTTGTTGTTTCAGCATACTGACGCTCCTGTCAGATGTGACTTATGGGTTCACAAATCGTACCCCGCAGATGAAATTCACGCGAAGCGCATACAAATGGCTCCTGCGACAGATGGACAGTATGTCAATGCATCTAGTCGCGGAAGCCTCGGGTTGCTAATAGTGCATCCTTTCTGTCTAGAAATTGCAAATGTTCGCGTGTCGCCAGACGAGATTGAATTCCTGAAGAAGCGATGTCCCTACTTCAATGACGCATACCTGCAGTTCTTGACGACGTTCAAACTTACTCCCTCCGAGCAAATCGAAATCACCTGGACACCTGTGAATGACACCGGTAGCGACGAAGATGTCGGCGGTATCGAATATCTCATCAAGGGCCGCTGGGTCGAGACAATACTCTACGAGATTCCTCTGCTTGCGCTGACCAGCCAAGCATACTTTATGTTCTGCGATAAGGATTGGGACTACACAGGTCAGGAAGACAAGGCGTTCCGGAAAGGATGTGCACTGCTTGAACACGGCTGTGTTTTCTCGGAGTTTGGTTCGCGACGTCGACGGGACTATCACACTCAGGACTTGGTTATGAAGGGGCTTTGCGCGGCTGCAGAAGAGAGCCGGAAGAAGGGCTGGAAGGGTGTCTTTACGGGATCGAGTAACGTTCACTTTGCGATGAAGTATGACGTGGATCCGGTTGGCACTGTTGCTCACGAGTGGTACATGACAATCGCTGCTATCACTGATGACTATGAGAATGCCAATGAGATAGCACTGAGATACTGGCTTGGATGCTTTGGTGAGGGGGTAAGTTTCCTTTGCATTCCTTTGCCTGAGCAACACACTGACAAGCCTAGGTCCTTGGAGTCGCATTAACAGACACATTCGGCACACCAGCCTTCCTCGACGCCTTCTCCAAGCCAATACCCGAATACACCAGCGCAGGAGTCGGCGCTGTCAGCACAAGCGCATCCGGAGCCGGCACCACAACCCAGTCCAACATCCAAAGCGAGGCGCAAACCACACCTCCCATCGCAGCACCAATCCACAAGGGCGGCGAGCACAAGAAAAAGACATACGCAGATGTTTACACCGGTGTTCGCCAGGACTCTGGCGACCCCAGTTATTTCGTGAAGATGGTCCGCGACTTCTACGATGGGCATGGCATTACAGGCCAGAAGGTCATCGTCTTCTCGGACTCGCTCAACATCGAAAATTGTTTAGAATACAAGGTCATTGCGGAGGAAGCAAACTTCAAGCCTGTTTTCGGTGTCGGGACATTCTTCACCAGTGAGCCACCTCTCCTCCCCTTCTAACCACTATCTCTAGTCCAATCCGGCTAATATTGTGCTCTAGACGACTTCATCAACAAAGCAAGCGACGAAAAATCCAAACCCCTCAACATCGTCATCAAAATCGCCACCGCAAGCGGCCGCCCAGCCGTCAAACTCAGCGACAACATGGGCAAGAACACTGGCGACAAAGACACCGTCCAGCAGGTCAAGCAGAAACTCGGATACGTCGAGCACGCCTGGGAGCAGGGGAATGAGGCTAACCGGTGGGCGAGTAAGGGCTGAGTGCAACGCGTTTCTGTGAATAAATGAATTCCCTACGGCGGTAGCCTTCTTTTCTACTGTGTATATCGATGGTTTTATGTGTCTGTGGATATGATTTGAGCGAGCAATTACTTGGATATTTTTGCGAGTTGTGTTCATGAGGTATATCCATTTGCTCTATTTGATTTTGTCTGTAGCAATAGAGAGGCTTGCTTGATAGATACCATGTCATGACCGTAGATATATATCCTGCTAACCTTACCAGGGAAAAAAATGGAAAGAAAAATGATTAAAAATTCCTAACGAATATGTATATACCCAAGCCGAAAATTACATCCCATAAGAATGATAACTACAACCCCAAATCCCTATCCAAATCCCCCGTAATATCGCCCGGCGTATGCGTATGCCCCGTCGATCCTGACCCAATCCCATTACTCCCATTCTCCGGCGAAAACGGCCACGCATCTCTGCGCTCATTCTCAAACCCAGGCCCACCATAGTGAGAACTCATACCCCCGGCTAAAAGCTCTTGTGCCCAGTCTATTCCATACGGCTCGGCATCGGTCGGGGAAACGTTTTGGTCGAGATCTGCGGGAGTGGCGAAGTCAAAGGGTGGGTTTGGGAGGTCGAAGGAGAGGAAGTCTGTGGGTGGGGTGTCGAGGTTTAAGTGGTCGAGGTTGTCGTTGAAGTCGGTGTATGAGTTGTTGCGGTCTTTTTGGGTTGGGGGTGTTGGGGGTGTTGGTGAGGAGGAGGGTTTGGTTGCTGTTGCTGTTGCTGTTGTGGAGTGGAGGTCGGAGACGGTGCTTTGCTTTCGGTGCTGTTGAGATTGTTGCTGGGCTTCGGTGTTCTTATTTGGCGGATTTTCTGGTTTCTCTTCGAGTGAATCATTATTTTGTCCAGATTCAGAGTTACTGGTACTGTACTGCATGATGCGAAGGAAGGTATTGGCGTTGTCGGATTGCACCTTTACAGCAGCCTCGATGTTGGCCACTTCCATATCCGCCGCTGGATAGATATCCTTCAGGCCCTGTAATACTTGGACGCATCTCTGGAAATTATAGAGGCTTGTTTCGCGGACCGTGGGGTTGTCTGATTTGGAATTTGTCAGGTGTGCAACAGCCGCAGGCAGGATGACAGTCACACCCGATTGGGGAAGAAACCGGGTTAGATCTAGTTGATTGAGACCCTGGATGATGTGCGTGATACCTAAAGCTGAGTCGTGCATCTTTGCGCGTGCAGTATTCATCAGTTCTTGAAGTGCCTTTGACTGATTCTTCTGGAAGTTGGTGGCCCATGGCCGATATAGCGCACTGATCGTAGCGTGGTAGAGCATTCTCAGCATAGCGCTATGGAGTAGTAGGACGTCCTCGCCCTCTCTAATATTGTTTCTAGACTCTGGAATAAACTGGGCATCCTTGGGAAGCCCATTCAGCCAGGACTCGAGTTTCTGGCTACATCGTGCCAGCTCTGACTCGGATGCCAGCCTCGGAACCAAAGTGATGGTTGTCCTGGTAGTTGTCCCAAACTGACATTGGGAAGGGGTATATTGAGCAAAGAGCACTCTGCCAATGCATTGACAGAGCCTAGTCTTTTCGATGAACATAGTAGCCAGGCGTTTCTGATGGGAAACGTCCTCCAGCTGGCGACAATGAAACATCGCAGTGACAGATGGATGATATGCCTCGAAATCAAAGTTATCGAGTTTCAGCAACGGGACATTACTCGTCCCCTCGTTAAGTTGAGTCGGGCGTCGTAGACCCATGGCTATCAAGCGGTCTCGCGAATAGAGACACCACCAAAGGCGTGTTCTCAGCCGTTTGGCACTTGGGTCCATGTTAGGAGCAGATGTAGGGTCTCTGTTTAACCCAATGGACTGTGCTTGTGTGTTGCAGACCCCAATCCAATCCCAGATATCTCTTCGGGGGTGGTTGGCGTGATCTGACCAATATGTCATGAGCAGGAGAGTCTGGATGATCGCGACGCGATCTTCCTCGCAGTCTAAGGAATACAGCAACTGCAATGTTTAGCAATGGCAGTTATCTCAGGAAAAGTAGACGTACCCTTAATCGTGTATAGAACGCATTCCGCGCGCTTTTCCTTGTTGTATAACCAGCATCATGGAGATGCTTGAAATCGATAAACGCAGTCGCCACAAACATTACGGCCTGAAACAGCAACAGGCTGATATTCCCATTCGGATCATTTTGAGCAATAGAAAACAGAAACTTTTGAAGATTCAACACCGGCATGAAGCTATGCACCCATTTTATATAGCACCGCAACAGCTCATTCCGCAATGCACTCTCCGGTATCGAAAGCGCGCCTCGAATGCGCAAGAACTCCAGGTCCTCTGGCGCCATCTGCGACGGCAAGGGTTTCAAAAAGCGCGGTTCATCATCCAAGATGGCTATCAAAGGGTCGAACTCGGGGTCGATCAAGTCCTGTACTGCAGTAACCATGTTCGCCAACGGTAACGACGGCTGCACCGCTCGATTTCCCAGTGTTCGCCATTCTCGCTCTGGTCTGGAGCTTTGAAGCCACGGTGCGCGAGCGTTGAAGTCCAAGCAATGGCTTCTTTTGGCTGGTGGTTGTTCGCCATCGTCATCGTGGTATAGATCGGCGCCTAGGGACTTGCGCTTGGCGGCTAACATCTCGGAGATGGAAGTAGGATAGCCGCTATGGCAGCTGACAGATGATAAATTCAAGCATAAAAGTAGCTTTGATGTCTGTCATGTAGATAGAGTGTGAACTAAGCACGAGTAGTAGATGGCTGACATTGTTATTCCGGCAGTACCAGAAGGCGGTGTTCGGGCCTGATTTCCCCCCCGCGAATTGGCTGATGACGATGAAGGTTCATGGCAGTCGTACACGGGAAATTGATATGTTGTGAAGAGACGATAGAGATAGTCTCCATGTTATCCGGATTGGGTGTATAGTGCTACGGGTCAATGGGGGTAGCGGATGGAGAATGCACTGAGTGCGGAGCTATTACTTAACGATGCCCGGCCCCATTAGTTTGATAATTAATACGGGCATACATCCGATTGGATTCCTATTTACGATCTAGTGCAAAGAGTGTAATACGCGATTGGCGCTGTCGGGTGTTGCCGTTTACATATACACTCTTCGGCTGTCTGTAGTTGGGTTGACGTATCAGAGAGACTACGGAGTATAACAACGTGGATCCGAATTGCTGAGAACTACTATTCAAGAGCACGAGGACGCCAGAGCCAACATCGACAACCCAATGTTTTGTATTGCGTCGGACAGGAGGTCTTCACAGGTGCTGTTGGAGACCCGAGAAGCAGCCAACAAGCTCTCAGCCAAGGGAATTGACTCAAAGCAAGAAGCTATGACCACACTTCAATGTATCCATTGCAAACACAATCTCAAATGGCCATGAGATCGAAGGGGTCCCAAATAAACGCCGTAACAGATTCATTTCATGAATTTATAGACTGATGAAACCGTCCACATTGAGATCACCCAAGACGCATGTGCCCGTAAAACAAATATAATACACGGATTCATTAAAAGAATTCGAAACAGATAGGAGATCGAAGGCCGCACAATTCTTTTTTCGACTTCGCTAATCGCTGATCGTTCGATCCGGTCGTGAAAGATTCAGAACATGTCGACCCAAGGTGTCGGGAAGGTGTTTAGACACTTCTCACGTCAGTAAACAGGAACAGTATTTTGAAACTCGTGAACGGATGCTAAAAAAGAAACGTAGTGAAAGGTTGGTCGACTTACGGAGGGACGAGCAGTTCGCCGAGGCTGCTATGGAAGAAAGCGACACCGGCCTATAGAATAGACGTATTAGAACCCATTCAACCATTGCATCAAAAGGTACGGTAACAATCCATAACACTAGTACTTACACCAAAGACCAGGAGGCTTCTAACAATGGTGGCGTTCTCGGACGAGGTGATTTCATCGTAGAGGCTGCCGACGAAGCCCTTCTGAGGTCGACCACCGCCAGAGACGACAATGCGCTGGTTTGGGGCCATATTTTAGTGTGTATATGGGACAAGAGTAATAATGGTAGACAAAGCTGTCAGTGGAGGTTGGTTGAATACTACTGACGGTCGAGAAATCTTTCGAGCCTCTGATGCTTGGCACCGATTGCGTCGTTAGCTTTCCACGGCACCCGTACAAATCTCCGGATCAGCGCGACGAAGCAATAGGAACCACGCGAACACATTTGTTTGTTCTTTTCTTGAAATTAATTACGGATCGCGTCTATCACTCAAGCGCATTATTGTCTGTTTTCATTCTGTCACTAAGGGTTATTTTGTGTATTGGTGGTACATTGAACGATCAAATCGGCCTCAAACTGCGGAAGCCGCAATGACGAACGTCGATGAGCTCTTCAAGGTGTGTGAATGCGATTGCCCTTATTTACAGCCAGTGTTTAATTGATGTAGAAACCCCTGTCGATAGGAAGCGGAAAGCGCAAACTAGAACCGGCTCATGATCCAAGTATGACCTGCAACATTTCTACGTTTTCGCTACAATGAGTGCTAATGCGCGCTGGGACAGACGAGCTTTATAAAGCGGCAAAATTAGAATCCAATGGAGATGTGAAGTCGAAAGGAAAAGCGCCCATGGTGGAAGATGGGGAGGAAGACGACGGTGAAGCTGGCCCGGACCTGCCCCCTGATTTCGAGGAGGACGAACCAGATGACGAAGAGGGACGATTCTTCGGCGGAGGAATGGAGCGCCAGACGGCAGACGCAATGCAGTATATTGATCAGCAGGACGCAGAAGAAGGACAAGTTGCGGTATGTGTGAAGTTGAATGGATGCGCTGGCCTAGTCTCGTACTGACGCTGTTCTAGCCCGAGAAATTCGACTCTGCTTGGGTGCGCCGATTCGCGCTCAACTTTGAGAGGAAGATATCCAAAAATGCAGAGCTACGAGGCAAATTCGAAAATGATCCTCAGAAGTAAGCCGCAAAGCGCACCCCTCAAAGAATACATGTATACTAACCCTCTTCTTCCAGGTTCATGGCATCCGAGGCTGATCTGCATACGGAGATCAAAAACCTGTCTATCTTATCTGAGCGCCCAGAACTGTATGGCGAATTCTCGAAAATGGGATGCGTCGGCTCTCTGATTTCGCTGTTATCGCATGAGAATGCAGATATCGCAATAGACGCTATCCAGATAATCAGCGAATTGACGGATGAGGATGTGGAAGCGGAACAAGAGCAATGGGATACCCTTGTAAACGCAATGGTGCGTCGCCCAATTCCCTCTCAGTTGCATAAGCTAACGGGATGTTCAGATGGACGCAGATCTCATAGAACTTCTAAGCCAAAACCTGACCCGATTTGATGAAACATCCGACATGGATAGGTCAGGAGTGTACTATGTGTTGGGTGGGTGACAAGTTATGGTGTTATATGTCAGGCTACATTTATTTTGCTGACCTTGTGAACTAGGTGTGCTCGAGAATCTGGCATCGCAACAGTCCATTGCAGAGAAGATTGGTCAGGATTCGACCATGCTGTCATGGCTCCTATCCCGCACACAGAAAAAAGAGGTACCCGTGAGCCAAAACAAACAATATGCTGCTGAAATTCTGGCAATTTTATTGCAATCATCTTCCAAAAACAGGGAAAAATTCCTTGGTCTTGACGGCGTGGACACTCTCCTTCAACTTCTAAGTCAATATCGCAAACGCGATCCTGAGAAGGACTCGGACGAAGAAGAATACGTGGAGAATCTGTTTGACTGCCTGATCTGTCTTGTCGACGAGGATGCTGGCAAGAACAGATTTTTGGACGCCGAAGGAGTTGAGCTTGCACAGATCATGCTCAAGGAAGGGAAATTCAGCAAGCAACGCGCTTTGAGGGCTTTGGACCATGCATTAGGTGGAGTAGGTGGTGCACCTGCCTGTGACCGATTGGTGGAAGTAGCGGGGTTGCGTACAGTATTCGGAATGTTCATGAAAAAGGTATGTTTGAATTTTTTTTTCTAATTACCAGGGGCAGAACACAGTGATTAACAGCATACAGCAAGAGAATCAGAATATAGAACACCTTCTAGGAATTTTTGCCTCGCTTCTGCGGCTTTTACCCGGAGGCTCCGCAGCACGCATCCGTACACTGGCCAAGTTCATGGAGAAAGAATACGAAAAGATTGACAAGCTGGTCAAGCTCAGACGGGATTATGCCTCGAGAGTAACGCCGGCTGAGCAGGCCATCGAAAAAGAGAAGAAGAATTTCGACAAAGAAGAACAAGAAATCATGGCACCAGAATGGCTTTCGCGACGCTTCGATGCCGGTCTCTTCTCTATACAGCTCATCGATGTCATCCTGGCATGGCTTGTGGCCGAAGATGATGGGGCTAAACAGAAGGTGGTCACGCTTCTCAAGGACCGTGACGAAGACTTGTCTCTGATTCGAGGGACACTGCAAGGTGAGTTACTATTTGTTCAATTAGTCCCTACTTTTCCAAATGCTAATCGTTCAGAGCAAGTCGAGGGACTGTCAGAGGATGAGCCTGGGCAAAAGGACCATAAGGAAATGCTTGAAACACTTCTACAGTTTGTTTGATAACTGCGGATGGGAATCTATCAAGTCATGTATAATATAACTACATAAACCCCATAATCTCTATCTTGAAATGTAGACGTCCATACCTCTTAATAAGTAGAGAAATCACGTGCTAGTGTTTCCATTATAGGACTAGTGTGTACTCGGCGGTCGAGGCGCTAGTGGCGGCTCAACAGCGCCCGGAGAAGGACAAGCATCCAGCTCTGCTCCATCCTCACCGTCTCGTTTGGCATGGGATCTGGGATTTTCCGATTCAACTGAGTCCCAGCTTGCTGATCCGCCGTTAGTGACTTTTTAAGACGTTGTTTCAGCTGGTGAACCTGTCCCTGTCCCAGCACCCGGACGGATCTCGAAAGAGGGATCTTTTCACTGAGCGCGTTGCGCCCTTCTGCGCTCATTGATTATTCACATCTACCTCTCGACTTTCTTCATTTCGCATTTCGCATCTCTTTTTATTCTTTATTTATATTTAGTTGATATCTTTCTATACTCGTCAAAATGGCCGACTACGACGACGCCTACGAGGAGGAGTTTTATGATGATGAGGAGGGAATCACATCGGAGGACTGCTGGACCGTTATTTCGTCCTTTTTCGACACGAAAGGTCTAGTATCTCAGCAGCTGGATTCGTTCGATGAATTCGTCTCGTCGACGATGCAAGAGTTGGTGGAGGAACAAGGCCAGGTCACGCTCGACCAGACGCTTCCTCCCTCCGAAAACGAAATCGACCCCATCGTTGTCCGTCGCTATGAGCTCAAATTCGGTACCGTGATGCTTTCGAGACCCTCCGTGACTGAGGGTGATGGCGCAACCACGATTATGTTGCCGCAAGAGGCTCGTTTGCGAAACTTGACATACGCCAGTCCTCTTTACCTCGGAATCACGAAGAAAATCATGGAAGGCCGGGAGAAGGCGGTAGGCGATCGGGATGATGATGAGATGGGAGATGACGATGAAGACAGGAAAGCGCGTGGTACTTTCCTCTCGTGGGAACAGAAACACCTCCCGGAGGATCAGGCTAAGGAGGAGACTGTCTTCATCGGAAAGGTGCCTATTATGCTCAAGTCCAAGTACTGTATTCTCAAGGACTTGAGTGAGCAGGCGCTCTACAACTGGAACGAGTGCCCCTACGACTCTGGCGGTTACTTCATTATCAACGGAAGTGAGAAGGTTCTTATCGCACAGGAACGGAGTGCCGGTAACACCGTTCAGGTGTTCAAGAAAGCGCCGCCAAGCCCTACGCCTTACGTTGCCGAAATTCGAAGTGCCGTTGAGAAGGGCTCGAGGCTCCTTTCGCAGCTGTCTCTGAAGCTGTTTGCTAAGGGTGACAGTGCCAAAGGTGGATTTGGACCTACCATTAGGTCTACTCTGCCCTATGTGAAGGCCGATATTCCCATTGTGGTTGTTTTCAGAGCGCTGGGCGTGGTTTCGGACGAGGACATTCTTAACCACATTTGCTACGACCGCAATGATACTCCAATGTTGGAGATGTTGAAGCCGTGTATCGAGGAAGGTTTCGTTATCCAGGACCGTGAAGTCGCTCTGGACTTCATTGCCAAGAGAGGATCTACTCAGTCGAGTATGAACCATGACCGCCGTGTCCGGTACGCAAGAGAAATCATGCAGAAGGAATTCCTTCCCCATATCTCTCAGAACGAGGGAAGTGAAACTCGCAAGGCTTTCTTCTTGGGTTACATGGTGCACAGACTCTTGCAGTGCGCTTTGGGCCGTGCTGATCCTGATGACCGTGACCACTTCGGAAAGAAGCGTCTTGATCTTGCTGGACCACTTCTTGCAAACCTCTTCCGGGTGTTGTTCACCCGTGTCACCCGTGACCTTCAGCGGTACGTGCAAAGATGTGTGGAGACTAACCGTGAGATCTATTTGAACATTGGTATCAAGGCTAGCACTTTGACTGGAGGTTTGAAATACGCCCTGGCCACAGGTAACTGGGGTGAACAGAAGAAGGCGGCTAGCGCGAAGGCAGGTGTGTCGCAAGTGCTCAGTCGATACACATATGCTTCTACCCTGTCGCATCTTCGTCGAACAAACACCCCGATTGGTCGTGACGGAAAGATTGCCAAACCGCGACAACTTCACAACACTCACTGGGGTTTGGTGTGCCCCGCAGAAACTCCGGAAGGTCAAGCTTGTGGTCTGGTCAAGAACCTGGCGCTTATGTGCTACATTACCGTTGGTACGCCCAGCGAGCCTATCATCGACTTCATGATCCAGCGAAACATGGAAGTTCTCGAGGAGTTTGAGCCTCAGGTGACGCCTAATGCCACCAAGGTTTTTGTCAATGGTGTCTGGGTTGGTATCCATCGTGATTCTGCTCATTTGGTAAACACTATGCTTGCCCTGCGTCGGCGCAACATGATTTCGCACGAAGTTAGCTTGGTTCGGGATATCCGTGAGCGTGAATTCAAGATCTTTACCGATGCTGGTCGTGTTTGCCGGCCGCTGTTCGTCATCGACAATGACCCGAAGAGCGATAACAGCGGCTCGCTGGTGCTCAACAAAGAGCACATCCGGAAGCTGGAGGAAGACAAGGAATTGCCCCCTGAACTTGATCCCGAAGAGCGCAGAGAACGCTACTTTGGGTGGGATGGTCTTGTGAAATCGGGAGTTGTGGAATATGTCGATGCAGAAGAAGAAGAAACAATCATGATTTCTATGACGCCCGAAGATTTGGAAATCTCGAAACAGCTCCAGGCCGGTTATACTCTCCCTCCAGAAGAGGATCCTAACAAGCGTGTACGGTCGATTCTGAGTCAGAAGGCGCATACATGGACGCACTGCGAGATCCACCCGAGTATGATTCTTGGTGTTTGCGCTAGTATCATTCCGTTCCCCGATCACAACCAGTCGCCCCGTAACACCTACCAAGCAGCAATGGGTAAACAAGCCATGGGTGTGTTCTTGACCAACTTTGACCAGCGAATGGAAACAATGGCGAATATTCTGTACTATCCACAGAAGCCGTTGGCGACAACACGGTCGATGGAGTTCCTTCGGTTCCGTGAGCTGCCCGCAGGGCAAAATGCCATTGTCGCCATTGCCTGTTACTCGGGATACAACCAGGAAGATTCCGTTATTATGAATCAGAGCAGTATCGATCGTGGTCTTTTCCGCAGTCTTTTCTACCGTACATACACCGACACGGAGAAGATGGTTGGTTTGACGGTTGTTGAGCGGTTTGAGAAGCCGATGCGTAACGATACGCTTGGTATGCGGAAAGGTACATATGACAAGATCGATGACGATGGTATCATCGCCCCCGGTGTCCGTGTTTCCGGAGAAGATATCATCATCGGTAAGACAGCACCCTTGGCTCCTGAAGCGGAGGAACTTGGCCAAAGAACCAAGTCGCACACCAAGCTTGACGTGTCGACGCCTCTGCGTAGCACGGAAAGCGGTATTGTGGACCAGGTCCTGGTTTCCACCAGCAATGATGATTTGAAGTTTGTCAAGGTCCGTATGAGGACCACGAAGATTCCTCAAATCGGTGACAAGTTCGCTTCTCGTCACGGACAGAAGGGTACGATTGGTATCACCTACCGACAAGAGGACATGCCTTTTACTCGGGAGGGTCTGACCCCTGATCTGGTCATCAACCCGCACGCCATTCCATCTCGTATGACCATTGCCCATTTGATCGAGTGTCAACTCAGTAAGGTATCTGCACTACGTGGATTCGAAGGTGATGCGACACCTTTCACCGACGTCACAGTCGACTCGGTCTCGCGGCTGCTGCGTGAGCACGGTTACCAATCGCGTGGATTCGAAGTGATGTACAACGGCCACACGGGCCGTAAAATGGTTGCGCAAGTGTTCCTGGGCCCGACATACTACCAACGTCTGCGACACATGGTCGACGACAAGATCCACGCGCGTGCTCGTGGACCCACCCAGATCCTGACACGACAGCCGGTGGAAGGTCGTGCCCGTGATGGTGGATTGCGTTTCGGAGAAATGGAACGTGACTGTATGATTGCTCACGGAGCCAGTTCGTTCTTGAAGGAGCGTCTGTTTGATGTGTCGGATCCGTTCCGGGTGCACATTTGCGACGACTGTGGATTGATGACTCCTGTTGCGTAAGTTTCCCTACTCCCCTGTTACTATGGATAATGGCTGACAGCTGCAGAAAACTGAAAAAGGGATTGTTCGAATGCCGGCTGTGCAACAACAAGCACCGAATCTCGCAGGTGCATATTCCGTATGCGGCCAAGCTTCTCTTCCAAGAGCTGGCGTCGATGAACATAACCGCTCGGATGTTCACCAACCGCTCGGGGGTGTCGGTGCGGTGATTTCTTCATTTCCCCACATTCACCACCATAATCATGATAATTCGCACTTGTTTTTTTTTGCTTTTGCGGCGTCCAGCGGGTTGCAAGATGGATTGTTTAGTTCTCTCCTACACTATTTACATACATTACAGCAAGCAATTGGGGATGAAAATAGTCAGCATGTTAGGGATTCTTGGGCCTGGACTTTTGGTGTTTGATCTTTTCTCATGTTGTATCTTTTTTTGTCTTCGACCCCTCCTCGATGTAAAATAAGCACACGATGCAATGCACTTATGCACGTTATGCACGTTCTTCAACAAGATGCACCATTTATGGCCAATCAAGATCTGGAATTTACCGCCAGACAGATATGGCCCACTGTAGTAGCCCTACGACAGACTCTGATTGGAGGATCTCAGTGCAGTCAATGGAATTATTCCACCAATTAAGAGATCCAAATACCCGCCCAGCACCTGTCGAACCCTCCATCACCAGCGGGGAGACCATTTGGCCCCTTCTATTGGCTAGGTGCTCTCCACTTCCCGAGTGTTGCCCAGAATAGCATCAGAAGCCAGTACCGTATCGTCACAATACTGGTACCGCTGACATGACGGGCGCCTCTTAAAGACAGCCACAAACCTGCATCTCATCTTCTCTTTTTTCTCTTCTTTTCTTCAGCAAGTTTTGTTCTTCTTTTTTTTTCGAGTTGCCTTTAATTTGGAGTATCCTGACTGCACTGGCTGCATCAGGTTTTTTTTCTTGTTTACTTACTATATTCTAATACCCAACACCACTTCCCATATCCACCAAAAAGCCCCATACATTATTCCCCCAGAGCTGTGCTCATTGCCCTTTATTTTATTATCATCTTTTCAACTTATTATTTGACTCCTGATTATACAATTTATTTCCAACATTTTGACATTTGCGTTGCGGGTCGACGTTTGTTTCTGTTGGTTCAGCTCGATATATTGACTATACTTAACTTCTTGCTCGATAACTCTATTCGCCTTTCTCGCTTCTGGACCGGTTCCATTGACGAGAAGTATTCGTGTGTTTGTTTCATCTCGACTCGATCTCAATTTACTCGTTGTTCAGCCAATTTGATTGAATCTGCTCTGGTAGCGTTTCAGTCTGCGACAACCCTAACACGGCACGAATTTATCAACACCTTGAACATTCTCTATAATATAATTCTAGTGAATTCTTTTTGAATCTACAAAGAAAAAGAAAAGAAAAAGAAAAACTAAAGAACAAAATGGCCGCTGTTCAGCTCAAGTTTAACCTCCGCACTTCGCCTAACGTCAAGACCGTGCACTTGGTCGGTTCGTGGGACCACTACGATCGTCAGATTCCTCTCTCCAGAGATTCGTCCAAGTCTGGTGCGTGGGTGGGCAAGTTTCGATTCCAGACGTCGATGCTTAAGTTGGGTGGGAGATACTGGTACTACGTGAGTTGCCATACAACGGATATGTGTGAAGTGAGATGCTAATGCTGGACAGTACATCATGGATGGCTACCAAGTCTCCCACGACCCTGCCGTCGAATACACAGTCGAACCTACCACTGGCCGCAAGCTCAACATCCTCGACGTCCCCTCCGGCAAGGCCACCCCCTCAGCCCCCAAGACCCGCCGGGAATCCGAGGACGTTGCCAAAGGCCGCGCCCTCTCCCCGTCGCGCATCCACCACCCAAAGCCCTCCAAGCCCTACGCCTCGCGCCAGCTTCGCGAAGCAGACTTTGCCCCCACCATGGATGACCTCACCCGCCGTTTCGCAGGCTCCCGCGTGTCCGACGAGTACTCACCTTATTCTTCCCAATCATCCTACTCCAACAGCCCGCCCAGCTCCGCTGGCTCCTCGCTGTCCTCCCGCTCCTCAGGTAGCACGTCCCCCTCTTCGCTGTCGTCCATGAGTGATCCACCTTCGTCTATCTGCCACTGTGAGCGGTACGGAATCACTCGCAAGGGAGACCGGGTCAAGCTCGACTGCGGGGGCAGCCGGTGCGGATACGTGACGGAGTCGAGCGAGGCTAGCTGCTCGGAGTCGGATAGCGATGAGGAGTATCGCCAGGCAAAATCTGCTGTGCGCCGCCAGGGTATTGTTGTGAGGAGGTAATCGAATCGAGTGCACGCTGTTTTCCCTTGTTACTCAATTTCAATTACGATGGCGATGGCCCGTGGACGAACGTCCAGTGCACGTGGCAGTCAGAACACAATCTGGTCCGACCAGCTTGGCAATATTTGAGCCTTTATGGCCACCAACAGTTTCGCATAATTACATGCGCAGTCACTCCTTTGACTGACAGGTGACACGAGCACCTGCACGACCAGTCTACAATAAAAAAGAAAAAACAGCAACAAAAAAAAAGAAGAAGAAGAAGAAGAAGAAGAAGAAGAAGAAGAAGAAGAAGAAGAAGAAGCAGACCAGGACTGTGTCTCACACTGCCGTGGCCATGAAACGAGCCGGACTCGCTTCTGGTGTGGCATTGATGAAGCACGAGTCAGGTCGGGGACCGAATGAAATGAGATGAAGGGGACGTGGACGAAGGAAAGGATGGAGATGAAGATGGAGGGAAATGAAGGATGAGGCATGAATCGAATGAAACGAGATGAAATAAAGGAATGACGACGACAAGACTATTCATATTCATTAAGTATCGGGACTGATACCAACATTGATGTCGATACCGTGGATATGCCAGATGGGTGATGCACTTATATAAACGAAGATATGACAATGACAACGATCTATCCGGACAGGTGTTACTGTATAGCACGATATACATGTGACTAGACTTTTTCGGGCCCTGATGATATGAATGATGATTACTAGCTCGTAACCCTACTCTTTTGATATCACTCCCGTACCCCACACCACGCAACACTCCCATAATGCAATAACACAACCCACTATAACCCCTCTCCCATATCACTCATCCTCCTCAATGCTCTTAACCAAACCCGCAACAACCCCCTCCGAAAACCGCCACAACAGACTCGAATCAGGTACATGAAAAGCCCCCCCAGTCCACCACGTCCCCCTTCCCCCCTGTAACTCAGAAAGCCTTTTATAAAACCCACCATTTATCGCTTCGGATGACGCGTACGGATAAAACGGCGAATGGTCTGCGAACTTCACAACCATCGGCTCTTCTATACCGGTAGTATTAGTGGCAGTGGCGATGATCAAGCCTGCGTTCTGCAGACGCGCTAGATCATTGAAGATGTTTTGTTTGATTACTTCTTCTGGGAGTGGTGAGGAGGCACCGTACTCGATTTGATAGAGGTCTGGAATGGACGTTTTGTGGATATTCCAGATCGCAGGCAATTCTGGGAGATTAAAGGTGTTTGCCGGGGATATATTTTCAAGGAGTGTTATATTATTCGTATTGTCCGTGTTATTTTGCTGGAGAGACGAGAAGGGAAGGAACCCTGGAATGCGCATTAAAGTGGAGTAATACCCTATCCGCGAGAAATTGGCGAAAAGGGCTGTTTCTTCGGGTGATAAGTCTAGGCCTGTACCTTTTAAGGAGTCGAGGGTCGGCGGGATGGTGATGAGGAGGCGTTTTGCGTGGAGGAGTTGCATGTCTGTTGGTGTTTGTAGACATATCTGCACGCTATCGTTGTTCTCGTCTCGCTGGATGGCGAGGGGACTGCTTGAGAGGAACACACTGTCTCCTAGTGCTTGTTGTGCCTTGTCGTATATCTCCTGGTTATTCTTGCGCGCTGTGTATAGGAATCGGTTCCGGTATACATGCGCGCCGTAGTGCTTCATGACATAGAGCGTCGGGACACTATCCAAATCCCCCATCCCAGTTGAAAGCGGCAGTACAGCGCATTCAATCCCGTATTTCCTCGCAAACTCCGTAAAAGGCAACATCAAATCCTCCGGAACAGGATCGGCAAGCATAAACCCATTCTCAAGCTCGGGATATTGTGCTAGAAGCTCCCTATACACCTGTATCGCCCTACCCGCCTCCTCCTCCTCCTCCTCACTCAGCCCATCCAATATTCTCCCACTCTGGATATCAATATACCCCGATCCACCACCCTTATTCTCATTACCAGTCCCAGAATGTGTATACGGAATCCCCAGGGATTCAAGAAACTCCGCTGCACCGGGGACGTCTGTGTATTGGTTTACGCCGTATTCGACTGTTAGGCCTGTGGAGAGGTCGTGGTAGGTGTTTACTTGGCCGCCGAGCTTGGGGCGGGCTTCGATTAGGGCGAGGGTTTGGTTTGGGTGGTTGTTATGGAGGTGGATGGCGGAGTAGGTTCCTGAGGCACCGCCGCCGAGGATGGCGATATCGATTGTAATTGGAGATGAGTTGGGGGCATTAGAGCACTGGAACTGTGGTGTGGCTGAGAGGGTGAGGGCTGGTGAGGTTAGGAAGAGAGTGGTTAGTGGTATGGGGGTCTTCATGATGGGTGAATGGGTGATAGAAAGGCTATTGCCGGGTCTTAGCCCTATGTTATACTACATTTCTACAGACTTAAATGTGCCAGTTAATATTGGAGCACAAGCATACTCGCTTCATTCCATACTTTGTGAACCAGCTCTTGCTTTGCTTCTGGTGAGTGAATATCCAATCCTGTAAGTGTCTGTACTACTAGATACCGAGAATGCAACCTCAATCAGCTGCGGGATACCAGGATGTTTTGGTAGAGGGCAGTGCATGTACGTACTAGTCTTGTGAGACAATTAATGCATAGTTTAGTTCCATTGATATAATGACTTCTGGTTGTGATGCGAGTGCTACGCTAGGCCTATTGTACGTGAGGCCAGAACCAGATAGCATGTACTCACTTTTGGGCATCTTATCTTATGTACCAGGTACATATCGTCGCTGCACCGCATAGCTGAAATTGATAAAACAAAATGAATAGATGAGGATCAGATAATAAATTGATTTTGAGCCTCTTAGCAATTAACAAATCCCATGCCCAATATCCCAGTCCAAAGTATGCAGACAGATGACAAAACAGAGTGGACAGATAGCCAGAAATCGGCACGAGAAAGCCTTCACAAACCCCCTACTGCTCCTGGTTATCGCTCTCCTCAACCTGCGCAAGCATCTTCTTATTACCATTGTTCCAAGTAACAAAAAGAACATCAGTATCAGCATTATCACGCTTCTGCTTCTCCATAGCACCCTTGCTCACTTCTAGCTTCTTGTCTCCATTGTTCCAGACAACGAAGACGATGTCAGCATCGGCGTCGTCACGCTTCTCAATGCCCGAGCTCTCTTGGAGCATCTTGTGGCCGCCGTTGTTCCACGCAACAAAGACAACGTCGGTGTCTACTTCGCCATCCTTCTCGTTGGCAAGCTTCTTGTTGTCGCTGTTCCAGGTGGCAAAGACAATGTCGGTGTCAGTCTCGTCACGCTTCTGGACGGAGATGGGGTCCACTATGGTTGCTTTCTGTGTAGTTGTCTGTAGTCAGTGATTGTGGAGAGATAAAGAAAACGAAGGAAGATGGACTAACTTTTGCGACAATGGGAGCACAAGCAGCCAAGGAGGCAAAGGCAACAACGAAAGAGGCCGCGATCTTCATTTTGAATGAATGGGTTGCAAGAGTGTATCCCTGGTCGAACTGTGCAGAAACAGACAAAGCTTGGAGTCGTGGTGAGTCCAAATCAAAAGTTGGATTGGGGATAATCGGGCGTATTTATGTCAATTCGGGCCATCTGATGGTATCTCCAGCTCCGACACACTTTCCTTTTCAAACGGGGCTACAGAATGGGTTAATCCCAGTACCTTGATCCCGAGCAGCATTGCACTGTATAACAGACATCTTAGCCTGTGCTAGTAGACGTGTATTCCGTGCGTACAGAGTACTACCCATAGCCATTGATCAACTCATGTTGCACGATTGCTTTTTAGGTAGCCACAAGATCATTCGAGTTACGATCCAACTGCATCGAGTGGGTTTCTCGTTTGAGTGTTCTGAGAGGCTGCTTTTGTTGGGCGAGGGTGATATAACCGGGGGTTTCATCGCTGGTGGATGGGGATGGATGGTGCTCTCAAGGAGTAACTTGGCGTTTCTTGATGCTGAATGAGTGATGTTGTAGTCGCAGTTTAGCGATATCGTTCCTACATGGTTCTGTGCGGGCCTGTTTTCTCATAACCTAATTCAAGAAGGCCGTCTGATACCTACTGGCATCTTATATCAAGTCGACCGTGTGGACAGAGTAACGACTCGCACGCAACCATGTCTTTTCACAGTGCGACTCATCGCCATGATGGGGATAGAAAGAATTCCACCGAGGAGTCATCGGGTCTCCTGAGCTCTTCCCATGGTGTTCCAGATGAAGTGGATCTCCAACAACGACAATGGCCAGTTATGCTGGTAGTGATTGTCGTGGTTGAGACGTTGATTCTAGCTATTTTGGGCTCTGGAATCGTATATTTTCTTTCAAAATATTCGTCCCAATTTCCTCCAAATGCTGTTTTTTGTATGGCTGCCGGTTTCCCCATCTGTCTTGTACTGGAAATTGACACTTCTAGCACCGGCACAACATACGATTCGTTACAGAAATGTCGTCTTCTCACCCAGCTTCAAACCGTACTTGACTAGGTACCAAGGCCCTCCATCGCCCGAAACAGATGACGCATGGCGTGGGCTCTATAATTGTAAGAAAGCCGGCCCCAGGACAGCCTGGCAGCAATTGCTAATGTGCGCCAACAGACCCAATCTCTAGAATCAATCGAAACGACGCTGCAAAGCTAGCAAACCGCACCGTCCCCATCCCAGGAGACCCAGAACACTATGCCGTGTCGATCGACGTTTTCCACCAACTTCACTGCTTGGTATTTCACCTCCACTCCCTTCCCCCGTAAGATACTAACACTGATAATCCAGCAAATGCTCCGCAAAAGAGCCTGGTACGCCGAAGGCTACGACTTCGACCACGACATGATGAACATCGACCATATCGATCATTGCATTGATAGCATTCGACAGAGTCTCATGTGCTCGGCTGATGTTACTCCTCTCACATGGGCCTGGGATGAAGAAGATCAGAAATTAGAGCCGGTGGCCGCGATAACGCATATTTGTAGGGATTTTGATGCGGTTAGGGAGTGGGCGAAGGAAAATATTGTGAGGGTGTTTGATACTAGTGTGCATGTTGAGCCGGATGTTTAATGTTGATACTGGGGGTCTGTATCATGTGTCGATATTGAAATATAGTATTTATGTTTATAGCTGTCTTTAAGTGTACCAGTTCCACTGTCTATATCATTCCTCTGGTGAGCGATATGGGTTCGGAAGGTCCGTGTGCAGCCGGAAATCCCGGACATATATAACCGCATCCAACCACCACCAAAACCAACATAACAACATCTAAAGCATCAAACCCATACAACTCAAAATGCCACTCACAGCAACCTATAAACAAATCCCCCCCACCAAAATTACCGCCGACATCTACCTCCCCGCACCATCTCCCTCCCCATGCCCCGTCCGTGCGTATCTCCCAATCCACACACATTCTTAACCACACTAACCAGAATTCACAGTAATAAACATCCACGGCGGTGCCTTCATGCTAGGTGACTCACGCATGATCTCAATTCCCCAAGTATATGACTGTCTATCGCGTGGCTGGATCGTCGTCGTCCCGAATCACCGACTGTGTCCGCAGGTGAACATTCGGGATGGTCCGCTGCGTGATGTGAGGGATTGTCTGGAGTGGGTGTATGCAGATGATGGATTGGATAAAATTCTGAGAGAGAGCGAAGAAGGGAAGGGACATGCTGTCGACAAGGAAAAAGTTATGGCGTTTGGCACGTCAAGTGGAGGGATGTTAGCTTGTGGATTGGTAGGTCTTCTATCTATTATCGAGAAGTTAGAAGATACTAACAGGAACAGGGATACGACGTCCCCCGTCCACCACGGGCAATCCTCAACTTCTACGGCGCAGTCCACTTCACCCACCCATGCTGGACGCAATCCATCCCCGCCATCCAATCCAAACTCCCACCAAACCTCACCCCGCCATTCCTAGAACAAGTCTATACACAGACCCCAATCCCAACGAGCAGCAACGTATCCCTAGAAGGCCAAACTGAAACCGGCCAAAGCGCAGGCCCCGATTTCTCCCGCCCCCGCGACGCCTTCGCGTTTACACAGATCGCCAACGGAACTGTGATCCAGGCGTGCTGTCCAGACCCTGACGTGCAGAGGGAAGTTGACCCCGTGCTTAATGTAAGGAGAGGGTATCCGCCGACGTTCGTCGTGCACGGACTTGAGGATAAGATGGTTTCGATCGAGGTGAGTCGGGAGTTGGTTCGGGTGCTTAAAGAGGCAGGGGTGGAGTGTGGGATGGTAGAGGTACCGGGGGAGGGACATACGTTTGCTATGGTGATGGAAGCTGGAGGGAGGACTTGGGGGTTGCAGAGGGAGGGCTTTGAGTTTTTGGAGAAGGTTATTTCTTCTTGATTAAGCCGTGACTTGTTACCGATACCGCAATGAATAAACAACAACGTCAACAACAACAGTGAGCGTCCAGCGCTTCATTCATGTTCCACCATACCGTCCAACGCATTCATACCATGTCCAATGACGGCTACCGGTCATATCGCCGGCTCATCGAGTGCCTCGAACAAACATATCCTACTAGCACCGTCTTCTCCTCGACCTCATGATGACCGTACCTCTCGCACGGGTCAACTGCATGCTCGAAGTAAAGGCATTTGCAGACGGCGTATCGCTCAATCACTTTGTAGCACATGTTGCCTGATTGTGATTGTTGGAGATGGACTGCTAGGCGTTAGCACGTTTCACTCCACTCCGTCAACAAAACACAGGGTGACATACAATCAAGAAGAAAGGAGTGAAACTGACTGACGAAATGATAGAAGGAATCGAGTCATCTGTTCATTTATACCCAGACAGACACGACAAGTCACAACAACAACGACAACAACAACAGAAATGAAACCCGAAGATCCGAACAAGCATGCATATGTCTGACAGCCCGTCAATCACTCAACGACAGATCAAAAAGCAAAAAGAAGCAATGCCAATAGTTCTGCAGCAAACAATCGTCAGCGAAGTTCATATACCCAGTCACATCAGCAGGAAACCATACCCCGGAACCATCGCAGTCAGACAATGTCAGCCAAGCATCAACTTCGGAGAGCACGGAGTCAGTAATTCACTGGAGTTGAGGGTTTTAAAGAAATATGGTTGATATACGGGATGTGAATTTATAAATAAAGAAAAGAAGAGAATGATGTGCCCCGTGCCCTGACTCCATATCGATCGCAATATACCGGATATATTTAGTCTCTGTGGAAGTGGATAAAAAGGGACACTCATTGCCCGACAAGAACAACTCATACTGTAAGACAGGACAAGCCTGTACTACCTTTCTGACAATCATCGATTCTCTACTATAACTTACCTATCCTTGCGATAGCAAATATACGCACATTTCTACAAAGCACGCAGCATACAGCAAATATGCATTAAATTACATAGCATCGTGGAAAAAAGAAAGAAAAAAAAATGTTCAGCCCTACAACAGCCGCACTTTCCTATTCCAGACACCCGGGCACTTTCCGGCCAATCAGGGACATATATATCTGTCTGCCTATGCCCGGACCCATCGGCCCCGCTGCTTTGTCAGCATACGTCTTGCCGGATTGAGAAGTACGCGAGTTGGTCGGCGTTTGGGGGTTTATCCACTTCCTTCAGCCCTACAGTTATAGTGCTTAAGCTAGTGATAGAGTTAAGGAGGCTGTATGTGTCTGCCTGGCTAGACGAAGTGAAGATGATGGAGATGCTATTACTCAGTACAATGCATGATACAACTAACAACCGATAGCAGTGAGAAATCAACCCAGAACACCCAAGCTCAATCCCCGTGCAAGTCCTAACCGCAGCATCCGCAGGATATCTTCGCCCCTTGTTTCCTCGCTCAGTCCCTTCCGCCAATCCCATCCGCGCTCGTACGCCCCGTCCCTGTCGCCCGGCCGCGGAACCAGGACCCCCGAACTACCAGCCGACGCGAGTCCAGACCCAGAACCAGACTGTGAACGCGTCCGCGCGGACTCGAGCATGTCGCTGCCAATCAAGGAGAAGTTGCTGGAGGCTGTGGTTGCGGAGACGGATTTCTTGAGGAGGGCGCGGGGGGAGGGAGGGAGGACATAGGAGTCGGAGGTTGTGCGGGAGCCGGAGCCCGTGGTGGCTGAGGAGTGGTTGTAGGCGATTAGAGTGGAGCGGAAGCATTCTTCGCATTGGGCGTAGACACGGCTGGTTACGGATTCAAGATCCTCGACTGCGGAGAGGATGGTGAGTTGTTGTGAGGGGGTGAGGATTGGATTGGATTCTGACAGTGTTAGTGAATGAGTTTGTTTGATAACCAAGTGGCAAACTTACCTCCAACGAAAACCAGGGACTCTCCCAGCAGTGCCAGTAATCCATCCACCTGTACTGCAGAGTCGCGCTCCGGATCATACAGTCCTCCATAGATACTATCAGCAGCGCTGCCAATCACCGCGACCAGCGCCTGCGCCGCCGCCCGTCGTCGCGCAAGCGGCTTGAATCGAGGCCGCTGACCTTCCGACAATGAAAGCGCCTCATCGCGCGTCTCGTAGAACCGGCGCAAGGTCGCGTAACCACTGAAATAGAACTGGAGAATACTGGCTGCTTCCTCATCCGACCCCGCAATCGCAGACAGACAGGTCTTTGGTTCGCGGATTAACGCTCGCAGCTGTTCGTCTAGTTCTGCGGATGCAGGGTACGCTCGTGATTGGACCAAGCTGTACGAGATGAGCAAGTCAACCACCGATTTAACCTTTCGTCGGCTATGCGCGCGAGCGTAGCACACCAGCGCGAGGCCGTATTCCTCGGATTTTTCAACAGTAAGATCGCCGTATCGCTAATACAGTCAGTATTCTCTGCCCATATCAGAAGTAACAATGCAAACCCACCTCAGAAACTCTCCGGCCTTCACTCTCCAAGCCCAACTCTGAGCAAAGAAGCACCACCTTGTCCATCTGCTCGGCCGTGTCGAGCGGTAATTTACCCAGTAGCTCAGATGTTGTCTTCTGCATTTTCTCATTATCTTCCAGTCGGCTCAGAACCTCCAGTGCCAACTCCCACCCATCCCGTAGACCGATGTCATTCTTAACAGACCGCCGCTCGAATAGTCCAGAAGCGTAAGCCTTGAGAACGTCATCTCGGCGAACAGGTGTAGCAGCGCTGGTGTCCTGGCCATAGGAAAGGACCATGAGGTCGTCCTCACTCAGGCCAGGCAGCTTGCGCGCACCATCGCCAGCGTCCATCCATCCACCGGCCGAGGCGACTTCAGCAACTGCGGATGCAATGCAAAGCGACCAGGTCTGGAGCAGTCTCAGCACACCATCCACGTTGCCCTCAAAGACGGATGCCAGTCCGACCTCAAGGCCGCTGACTGTGTTTATCCGGAAACCAGTGGTTGGGTCGTTTGTCGCGCTGCTAAGGGCCAAGTCAAGTCGACGCAAGTATGAATCCTCTGGGCTGCTGTCGTCCTCTCCATCCCACCATGCTGTAAGGCCAATCACGGCCTCAATCCAGTCTTGCGACAGACCCATGATCGCTCCTGGGTCGCCGAGAATTACACGATAGATCGTGCGCAAGTTCTGGTAGATAGTCCATGGGACACGGCTCTCCGCCATGCGTGCAGATTTGGTGAAAGAGAATCCCTGATCACCAGTGGTTGACTTCAATCCAAAATTGACTGCTTGGAATCGATTCTCCACAACTGGTGGCTCTGATGAAGTCTCATCTCCTTCAGCAAATTCTTCCAGTTCTGTCACAGCTGCAACCGCCCGCTTCCTGTACACTGACCATTCCGTGCCCTTGACTTCCCAGTCCCCATGCTGGACACCTGGACAGCTGTCCAGGACCTGGAGAGCTTTGTTAATGCATTTTTGAATGTTTTGGAGCTGTGCGCCACGGTAACCAGACTGCGGCAGTCCATCCTCAAGCGCAGATCGCGCGTAATTGAAATCAGCAGAGCGCAGAACTGTCGACACCTCGGCCAGACGTCCGCGCAGAACGGCAGAGGTAACTGTTTCCCAAAAATTGGGCGACGCGGTAGGATTGGGTCCAGCTTCCTCCAAAGCCCGAATATCAGCTGACTGTGAAACATGATTCGTGTTCAGCCAATCCAGGAGAACCTTCGGGGTGGGCGTGAACGTGCTCTCCTCGGGTCCGGCCAGTATGAGACTCTGAGGCGCAAAACGGCCAAAGGCGCCAGCGGGACTCGCTGTCTTGGTAGGGTTGACTGGAGGATGATGGAGCTGGAGCAATAGAGAGCCCAAGAAGCCGGCTTTGACGACGTTTGGGGCCTGTTCTCCACGGCCAACACCGAAACCTGCCCCAGAAAATCCATTCCGCTCCGCGCACGATTTCCACGTACTCGCGAGCGTACTTGATATCTCAGACAGAGAGACGTAAAAGTCCTTCCCTTGTTCCTCAGCCTGTCTGGCTTCATCATACAGGCGACAGACTTCATCTTCCGTCCTCAAAATCACATCACTATGCTCATCGACGGTTGCAAGCGAAGATCTGGATGCGAAGTTGCGTATGATAGACGGTAACACGGAATCTTTCTTCGGAGGTAGCGCGGTCTTGCGCACTGGCGATTGGCTCGCCCATCGTTCGTCGAGCTTGGGTCGTTTGGCGTTGGTGGGATTCGAGTAGATCGACTTTCTGTGACCAAGAGCAGTAGTAGGCCGAACCGGCTCCGTACTCATGGTAGAGTCCATGAAGCTGAGTCCACCCGACTTCTTTGTCTTATCCATGTCCATAGTCTCATCTTCCCACTCATCCTCATGCTCTTCCTCAGGTTCCCTCTCCTCCTGTCCCTCCTCACTTATCCACGAGGATGTAAAGCTATTTGACTTCCCGAAACTTGTCGATTCGTTGAGCCGCGGGCCATTGGTCGTGTTAAAAAGCGACTGCGACTGAGCGAAGGGTTTGGCCGGCGCCGGGTCCTTCTTGCGCGGTGGCATGAAATGGTCCGACCCGATTGACGACCCGAAGATACTGTCATTTTCGATCCCGGAATTTCCGAAAAGAGACTGAGATGAGTTCCCAAACTTCGGCGGAGCGGCCCGTGGAATAAAGGAGTCGTTGTTGGCGCTTGACGGTGGAGGTCCGGATGGTGTCGTCGATACGTTACTCAGAAAGCTGCGAGACTTGTCCGGGGTGGATGGGGAGTCCATGTCGAATGGGTCGAATGACGTTTTGAAGCTCATCTTGAATTATGCGAATAAGTCGGAGGGAAATATAAGTGTATGAACCCCGTAAACAGTCGTGAAACAATCCCAGCGAAATCTTTGGAGGCCAGCAGCTACCCCGGAGCTTCAAAGAGACACTCCGCAACAACTAGAAGTGCAGAATATAAGGAATAAAGGGCGCAACCGATGGCAGCACAGCAGGCGACGGAAAGCCGCAGGAATTAAGCTCTGTAGCTGGAATCGCCCGTCGTCGAGGTTTCTCTCTGGACTGACGCTCTTCACGCTCGAAAACGCGCTTGGGCGGATGTCTTGGCGGCAGCGCTATCACGTGAAGTCATGTGATATTGAAGGCCATTATCATGTGATTTCTTGCCTTATGTCGGAATATAGAGGTTCCTTACCGAACGATACCAACTGATGCCTGATTGATGCCTCACTGATATCATATGGCGCAAACAGCTTATTCACTCCTTTGCCCTTATTGTTAGTAAAACCGCACATTCGCTTAGGATACTTTGTTAGGTAGTCTGTGATCTTATATAGGATCCTAGTTAGCTTCATTTGTAGGAATCAGAGACCTAAACCTTTCTTGGCTTGATACGTACTTTCGACCCTGACTAAGCCGTGATTCCAACACCTTATTGGTCTACAGGACCAAATACTTTACGTATTCATTTACGGAGTAGAGACCTGCATGAGTTGGCTCCTCTAAATTTACGTCCTAGATGCCTTATCTGCTGAATACGCATGCATGTATCATAACCAGCCACAGTCCTTCGTATCTGTCTGAATCACATGTCTGAATGACCATCTTGAGCCTCTTCTGACCATCCGGCGCGCTTGAAGATTGGCTGAAGTAATTCCCCAGAGAGTCACAAAAGCGTGAGTTGCAAGAACTGGCAGCATTCTGCAGAACTAAGGATCGCTCTATTAAGATCTTCATAGATCTCCTAGAGTGCCCCGGGCAAACGCTAAGCCCCAAAGGCTGTGTGAACTCGTATTTAACCACATTAGGCGAACAGGAAAAACTCAGCCTCTGATAACATCAAAATAAGCTGTTTTGCTGTCCGGGGTCCAGGGTATATAAATCCTTGAGTTGAATCCTTTTTTTCTGGATCTTTCCTGACAACCTTGTGCAAGGTCTACCACAAAATGGCCGAAGACAACATGCAAGACCCTCGCCTCTACCACGTTTATTCTACATTTTGGCAGAACGACTATAACGTCACTGCTGCCGACAAAAGACATCTCTATCATGTGGACAACTCCTTGTGGACACCAAAGAAGCCGGACCTCACTGTCCACGCCGGCACAGACAACAAAGCCCCGATCCACGCAGTCTGCAAGTACTCGCATTTCTCGAGGCATGCCAAATTCGGTCTGGGGGATCCCAGTCAGCCCAACCAGGTCACTTGGGAAGATCTCACCTGTCAATCTTGGACCCGCGTCAGATACCGCTGGCGAATGCCGTTGAGGAACCACCCTGCATCCGAACGTCACGCATTCGTGTGGAAGCGGACCTCGAGTGTCGGCGTTACCAATTCGTCGCCTTCGCTTTGGGCATACGACAATTACAAATTGATCGATGAGCAGTCTGAACAGGTCATGGCGGTATTCACCAGCAGCTCTCACAAGAGTGTTGATAAAGACGGCAAGCTGGAAATCTACGTGGACTACGGCCAGGAATTCGATGTACTGGTTCTTATCACTGTTATAGCTTTGGTCGAGAAACACCGACGAGCGAGACAGAGTGCATCTGCTAGTGGCGGAGGCGGCGGCGGCGGCGGCTAAGGGAGCCGTTATGGTCCTTTTGTCCTTATGTTTCTGTTCATGTTTTCGTAATTTTTTTTTTTTGAGATACCATTTGCTTTGACGGAGTTGGATTGCGGTTGGTGATAGACGACCACACATGTTTTAAATATCCAGAATTTTGAATTGTAGGATCTCCACTACTACTTCTATACTGGATATATCCACATAATATTATTTTTTTCTTTGATTGAGTCTAAATCGTAAATATGTATTACATAATCCAACCATGTCTCCGCGGGATTCTTTCCGGAACCATCACCAAGTCGCATTCATGCATCAAAACTGCTCCTGTATAGCATCGGCAAAGGGCATGGAGAATAGTTGAACCACGCCTCATGGCCCTGCGACGACCTCATCGCAAGTCCCGTCACGGCTGCCTGGAGTGCAAGCGAAGGCGTGTCAAGGTATTCCCGCCTGTCCTAGACGCAACGTCAAATGCTAATTTTCTACAGTGCGACGAGGGTCGGCCAGTATGCATAAACTGCTCTAAACGCCATGCAGAATGTGAATACGAAAGCACCAGCTCACTCCGCTGGACGAATGAAGAGTCACGGCCCCTTCAAGCGTCTTCCATATCAACCCCCGAGGGATCTCAACCAGATCCTACGTTGGCGGCAGCGAATTCGTTGGGAATCGTGAGCAGGCTCGGCGAGCACGATGAGGCGGTTTTATCTGGCAGTCTCAATCTCACCGACTTGGAGCTGATGATGCAGTGGTGCAACTCAACGTACCAGATTTTGGCTCGAAGTGAAAGCACTGATCATGTCTGGAAGTGCTTAGTCCCCGAGGAAGCAGTATCGCATCCATTCCTCATGCATGGTATTCTGGCTCTCTCTGCGCTCCATCTGGCGCGGACACGAGACGACCATCGCCGGCCGATGTACAATGGCCTTGCGATAGCGCACCAGAATCAGGCACTAGCGTTGTTCCGCGAGTTACTTGGCGATATAAATGACACGAATGCAAAGGCAATGTTCTCCTTTGCGAGCGTGATCGTGTTATACACTTTTGCCTTTCCACACGAACCGAACCCGAGCAATCCGTTTGTTTGTATCGATGATTTACTTCAAATTATTGTCTTAATACGCGGTGTGCAGCAGGTTATCAACACGGCTTCCCTATCTCTAAGAGAGAGCAATTTCCGAGCATTGGTACGTGCAGGGGACTGTGAGCCTGTTTTACCAGACGACGCCCGATTAGCGCTGGAAGAGCTCCTCGAGGCCAATAATACCTGTGGCGCCCAGGACGAAACCCACGACACAGACGTTTACAAAGACACCATTGAAAAACTAACAGAGGCTATAGGCCTGCTTAATGTGGATCACACCATGACCACTATTGGCCGATGGGCAATCAGACTCCGGCCAAGATATGTGGATATGGTACGGGACCATGCGCCGCTGGCTTTGGTCATTCTTACGTACTACTGTGTGATGCTAGATTCCCTGCGCGATCACTGGTATCACGACGACTGGAGCGCCAGGGTCTCCAGAGCAATCTGGATGGTGTTGGATGATACATGGAGACCTTTGGTTCGGTGGCCGATGACGGTTATTTTTGGACAGAGCTTTTCGAATGAAACATGATTTCTTTGGTGTCTGCCTATTTGACCTATTTGAGTATCGATCAGTTGGTGCTCAATGATCTTCAAGGCTGTGAATATATCTTATTCTTCTCTATACTGAA
Organism: Aspergillus pseudoglaucus; assembly: GCA_039880875.1. NCBI lineage: Eukaryota > Fungi > Ascomycota > Eurotiomycetes > Eurotiales > Aspergillaceae > Aspergillus > Aspergillus pseudoglaucus. The sequence continues at coordinate 608,678 of JBDODC010000003.1, read as the reverse complement.
AACAAACACCATGCCCGGGAATAACAGCACAAACAGCAAAACAGCAAAATAAAATAGTAAAAAAAACAAGAAACACCAAAGCTATGCGCTAATACCAATTTTCACAATCACATGATGGTATCTATCTATAAGGGCAACGAGGAAACCTCGTTGAGCTTCAATCCACCCTTCGTCGTCATCTTCCGGCTCCGTCCCAGGAGGCAGTTAATCTCACTCGGATGAATAATAACAAACACCAACATCACAAGGAACATCAACGTGGCATCAAAGATATAGATAAACACCTCCGTCGAAAGAAGATAACCGTCACTCCCCTGGACATACTCGGCAACACGGAAAATCGACCGGATGAGAATCAAGATGCTCGTTGCATACAGGGCGTACAGGTGCTTCTTCCAGGGGACACAATCAGCCACGGACTCTGTGGTGGGATGGGAGGCAATTCGGGCTTGGAAAATGATGGAGCAGATCACGAAGAATCCGAAGAAGAGAATTTGGACGATGAGACCGCCGATGATGATGTTGTTTCCGGTGTCTTGCGAGCCATTTGCCAAGATTCCAGCTCCTACAGTGTGGTCAGTTTGTGACATCCTTCATTAAGTGAGATCTGTTCAGAAAGATAAAGCTTACCAGACGCCTGCATCAAGAAACTCAGAACATCACCCGCCACGAAAATCTTGGTCATCCAGTTTACCCGAATCAAAGCAAACTTCTGCCCCTTGACCAGATGGATGATCCTTCCAAGCTCCATATAAATACTAGCAGCGAACAGCGCGGGTGCAACGAGTAGCAGCGTGCTTTGCATAATGTACGGGCCGAGGGTCCAGTCTGGGGACTGCTGTGCGGACAGTGCTCGTCCTATGTAGCCGATGAGTTCGACTACTTGGTCAGTATTCTTGTCTTACAATATTAAGTTGGCATGGAGCGTGGGTGAGGGACATACAGTATCCTCCGAGCACGAGGGGGATGAAGAACCATGTTCGGGTTCGGAAGAGGTTGTAGGTATGGAGGGCAGTCACGACGATGTAGAGGATGATGAAGATGACAGCTGCTGCCATGGAGGGGTTGTATTCATAGGCTTTCCAGCCTCCATGGTCTGTTGACGACATATCGCTTGTGTGTTGGGGGGGATAGTCGGAATGGTACGAGGTATGGCTCGGTGGGTAGGGTAGGAAGTCCAGAAAAGCAATGTAGCGAAGATAAAACTGATAATAGTTCACTCACATGCAGATGCAGACATCTTATATACATACACGTTTCCTCCTATTTTCCTCGTTCTCAATTCTATTTTTTTCATTCTGCCAAAAACGAAGCCCTGATCTGCCATTGTTCGTATATCTCGTACCCATTTCCTAATGGGGTAAAGACGGTGTTTCAATTGCGGATCGGAGCCACCTCGGCCATTGGATTAAGGATTTTATGGTTAAGAATAGCGTAGATTAAATGCCAGTTGCCTTATGGTCTCGTATTCTAGTCTCTTTTGGGTTAACTGTACAGAGCTCGTACCCGTTTCCATATGTCCGTATTGCTCCGTGCGAGAGTTTCGCAACCGCTGTCAATATATTGAAATAAACTGGGTATTCTAGAAGAATTTGAACAATCAAAGTTTGGCGTGCGCCCCCGTCCCCATCTCATTGAGCAAAACATAGCGATATCGGGCCTTCCCAGCATGCATATCCTTCAATGCGACATTGACATCCTTCATGGCCCGTTTCTGAATCCATGGAAACACACGCTTCTCAGCAGCTAACTTCAGCATCGCCCTGATATCTTCCGGTGACCCGATATTAGACCCAGTGATCTTAACGCCCTTCTGGATCAACGAGAACGCCATCACAGGCGGCAATGGCTGCTCCGGCGCGCCCACCTGCACAAACACGCCGTCTGTCTTGAGCAAGCGCAGGTACCCGGACAATGGCATATCTGGCGAGGAAACGGTGCAGATGATCAGGTCCAGCGAGCGGGAATGCGCACGCGCCCATTTCGGTTCCTCGTCCGTTGCGACGAAGACATCTGCGCCTAGTCCCTCGAGCGTATCCTTGCGCTTTCCCGACGTGCGCGAGATGCCAACAACCTTATCACAACCCAGCGCTTTAGCAAACAAAACACCCAAATGACCAAGTCCCCCAATCCCAACAACCCCCACAGCCTTCCCTGGCCCGGCACCGTACTTCCGCAACGGCGAGAACATGGTAACACCCGCACACAACAACGGCGCCGCCTCAGCAGACGGCAACGCATCAGGAATCTTAAACACAAAATGCGCCGGCCCACGCCAATACTCCGCAAAACCGCCATACGACTTACTCCTCCCCTCATCGGGATACCGCCCGTTATACGTCCCCATGATCAGCGGGCAATAACTCTCCCGTCCATCAGCGCACGCCTCACACTCCGCCTTCAAGCAAGAGCCACTCTGCGCGCCTACCCCGACCCGATCTCCGACTTTGATATCGCGGGATGCGGGCGAGGATGGCAGGGTTGGAACGTCTGCGCCGACGCGCGTGACTGTGCCGATGATTTCGTGGCCCACGACACAGGGGTAGTCGGTAGGGCCCCAGCCGGAGCTGAGGGTGTGGATGTCTGTACCGCAGATGCCGCAGTTGGAGACTTTGATTTCAATGTCAGTGGGATGGAAGGGTTTGGGGATGAATGTTGTGTAGGTTAGGGGGTCTGTGGCGTTGTGGGCGACCCAGCCGTGGTATGTTTCTGGTGAGGACATGACTGTAGGGTTGTAGCAGCGCCGTTTTTATGTGATTGCTGGTGTATCCAAGTAAGGGTTGATATGAGACGAGACCTGGTTGCCACTCTGTCTCGTCTATACGCGAGTAAGAATTAGATTGACGTGTGTTATAGTAATGAACTGCGCAATCGGGAAGAGCGATATGAATTGAAAGAGCGCAAGTCAAGAAATTTATATCGAAGAGAAACGACAATCGGAGAAGTGCAGAGATCGATTTAGGAGACTCGCAAAAGGCGGAGATTCCCTAACCATAACCGGAAATGCCGAGGTTTAATGGTCCATGTAATGATAACCCGTGAGAAGCAATTCAAGGCCCAGTTAGAATCGGACAATTCATTATTATAAAGCATGTATGTCAGTGGTAGTTGTCAATGCAAAGAGTGTATTTACATGCGCCAGAATATAAAACTAGTATGTACAGTGACACGACAAATGAATATATTAAATAACATATAACACGGTTAAAAGAGCTGTTTAGCTTGCTTTCGTCGGTGACGGCCGCCCCATCAGCTCATCAAGCTCGTCGCTAGTCAGGGTACTGCGTCGTCGGTCTCGGGCTTCCTTGCCGGTGCCTCGACTTCGCTTCCGGCTTTGGCTCTCTTTGCGATCTTGCTCTGCTGCTCTGGCATCGTCTTCCGCCATGGCAAGCTTTTGTGATAAAGCTACTCGCCCGCGACTGGGAGGATCCTGCTTGATTATTTATCAGTTCCGTGGCTTTTTGTTGACATGGACTTCGCCTGCTCACCTTTCGCGGAGGGTTTGCTTCCACTCGTTTCTTCAACATCCGTCGAGTCACGGCCTCTGATTTATGTGCTTTGACCTGCAAAGTCTCGTCTTCATTTACACAGGGAGAACCATTTAGCCCTGGCGTGAAAGAAACCTTCCGGGACCGGCCGGATTGTATGTTGTCGCTCCGTTCCTTGAGAGCACGGCTCGCTGCCCTTCGGGTCCTGGTCTCGCGCGTCCCAGCAGGCTTGATCTCCTTCGACGGTGCTCGCTGTTGGGAACTCTCTTTGGACTTGCGCTCTGCTTCTTCCTCCTCCTTTTCGGCCTGCTGGTCTTCCAAAATGGGAGACTCCATCTTTATGTCTGCATCATTTGCTGCAGATGCACGTGCAGAATCGATACTGAGGCCCAGACCCATCTTCAATTCTTCGGCCTGAACCGAGTCGCCTCCGTCAGCAATCCGCGTATGCCACCCATCCATCATCGTCACCGCTTGTCTCCATCGGATTTCCATCTTCTCCCAGCCTTCTCGGAGGCGGTTGATTTCCTCGTCGCGCACTTCAACTTCTTCGAGGGGCACAAATGAAGGATTAGTGAGTAGCGTCTGTAAGTGATCTAGCATCATACCCATATGGGCTGAAAGTTCATCACATGATGTCGGAAGGGTGGTAACAGGGTCAGGTGACGATTTCTGCGTCCCACTTGGATTTTCTTCATCCTCCTCATGTGGTAGGCCTTGTAGATCTTTCAATGTCTGGACAGTGTTGCGTGCCAGTGCGATCAACATGTCGTTCTCGTCACTTAGAGTTTGGCATAGCTGCGTGAGGAAGTCGTTCGTCTCTTGCTTCAAACTGTATCCAGGGTTGTTGATTCCTTCGCCGCCGGACAAAGTCTTGGATCTCGATGCGCGATCGACTGTCGGATTTATGTTGATCGTCGTAACACCCAGTCCCTCTCGTTTCCCTCTCTGCCTCTCAGCCAGATGCGACTTGAGTTTTTGTAACTCCAAGTCTCGTTTGCGAATGTCGTTTGCGCATTGTGCTCGGACTTGCTGAACATTGGTCTTCATGCGTTGTACTTGCTCCTTCATGTTTCTGATGGTTGATTCTGCGCTGGCGATATTTGTTTTGAGTGCGCGCTCCTGCGCCTCTGCGAGTGCTAGCGACCGGCTCATTTCGGACGTCTTTGTTCGGAGCTTGCCCTGCAGTTATACGTCTTAGTTATCCAGCTCTGACCATGTCATATCTTTGTTGATCATGCATACAATTTCCACTGATTGTTGCGATTCGTTCGCGCGGAGTGTCCGTATCGTTGTAGCGAGGTTTTCCCTATGGTCCGCTTCGCGCTGTAAATTGTTAGACTTTGACCATTGTGCTGAAAAGCATGCACAATATCGCGATGGCATACATCTCTTCTCAAAACCAAATCATTAACCAGATTGATGACCTTGGCCATCGTCCCATCGGCACCACCCTCATCGTTCTCAGGCCGAGCAAAATCGATCGGGGTGCCGCCTTTTAACAGACCCCTGGCGAGGAGGACATTATTGATATAAGTCGAGGCCGCGTCCAAGTTTTGCGGCTCCATGGCTTGCCTGCAAGCTGCCTCTGGTCTTCCCCTGTGTGGTTAGTACTCTGTACAGAGCCGTGTTGGGTCGAGGTGGTCGTCGCTGTGTCGTCGGGTATGATGTATTTTCCGCATACCGAAAGGGGAAGAAGGTAAACACGCTTTTGTTCGGCCGCCCGCAGCCGCCACCCGCGCAGCTCCGCCGATGCAAAACCGTTGCCGGATGAACCGCGCTATTGATCCTCTGTTACTCGTTAACGGGCCATTGGCAGCCACTATGGGCTCGCGATCGCTGTCTGATGGGTCCAAGGGCCTTAATTCGGCCGGTAGAAGCGTTGGAGATCGACGAACTGGTGCCCCGCGTGGCGAAGGAGCCGTGTTGCTGCAACATGGTCAGAATCTATACCAACAGGGCAACTTTTCGGCGGCTGTTGAGGCCTTTACGGAGGTATGCCTGGTCCTCTGTATCTCTGGCAAATTAGAAACTAAATAGGATATTACAGGCGCTGAAAGATAGAGACTCGGACTTGTTGAGCATCCTGGATAGTCGAGCTGCCGCTTATAGTAAACTGGCGCAGCATGATCAAGCACTGCGAGATACAAAGCAAATGATAAAATGCGGTAAAAACGATGAACGAGTATGTCGACTTACCCGGTGTGTGTGTAGTCAATACTGATTGTGGAAGGGATATCTACGCTGTGCAAAAGCCCTCCTGCTGAATGGCAAGCCGGACAAGGCACTCGAAGTCTACGCATACGGACTGAAATCCCTACCCGCAAGCCACCCACGGCGCCATGTGAGCCCGTCTTCATTGTTCCGGTCCGGGTCTATGCGACTAACTTGCATAGTTGGTAGAACAACTACATATCAAGCTCCGGGATAAGATGTCTGCAAAGCTCTTGGATCCCTTCGCTGTCCTTCCATTAGAAGTTGCTGTCATGATTCTCCAGCATTTCAGCTTCAAACAGATTGTGTAAGTTGCTGTGTACTCGTATAGGAGATTCTTGCTAACTAATTACCGCCCTAGGGCCATCCTCCGCGTTTCGAAAAGATGGGATCAGTTTCTCTCCTCGATGCGAAACACATGGTTGCGCATGGATCTATCAGAAGCCCGTGGAACTCGAGGCAGAGTCCACTGGACTTCAGTCCGGTCTTACATTCGACGCTCGAAAGGCATGCTGACACATGCCATTGTGAAAAACATATCCCCCCAATCTACACAGAGAGTCTTGGAATTTATCAGTCGATGCCCGCATCTAGAACTTCTCGAGTTCTGGGACTCTCATGATCCTGCTGCCTTTTACGGGTTGTTCAAGGGCTCAAAACGGTTGAAGACGCTCGTAGTCTCCTCGCATATGCCAATGGCGCAGGAGCGAATCGTGGGGTTCCTTCACGGCATACCTCATCTTGAACGAATAGAGATTCATAATGCCAAACCATCTCCTGAAACACGGATGAAATGGCCTTTGAACCTGCTGAACCTTAAGAGTATCACACTTGGCTCGGAAGATGTGGAACCTCCTTCATTTGGGCCTGCGCTTTTTGTACCTCCTTTATATGTACGTCTGCCCCCTCCTCTTACCCTACACAGTGACTTGCTAATACCGATTAGAACCATAGACTATCCCATACCATCCCCAATCTAGAAGAGCTGCGACTTGACTGGTACGGGCACGCACTTCAACGCCCGCATGTCAATCTCATGTCAAAAGACTTCCCCCGTCTACGCAGACTAGACATAAGCGGTCATTCCTTCTCAAACTCAGACGGCTATTTCCCACCTAATCTTGAATACCTCCGCATCCACGCGTGTGTCGCTGACATAGACGTCGAATATCATTCCGGCCCTCATCTCGCGAACCTCAAGACCCTCGTGCTCAGCGATGTCAACTGGCTGCATGCGCGAAACTTAAAACAACTCATTTTAAATACGGACGGATCCCTCCGTGTCCTCTGGCTAGACAGCTGTATGTGGGTGGCCAATGAGCTTCACGAAGTCATCAAGGGCTATTTCGGCGATATCACGGAGCTTAGCCTCTCTCGTGTTCCTAAAGTTGGGGATGCGCTCGTAGGCTGTATAGTGGGGTTTATGCCGGATCTCAAGGTTCTGTGTTTGTCATACACTGATGTCAGCGGTCGAGCGATTAAGATGCTTGCGGATGCTCGTATGGCTGGTGATGAGAAGAGGACGAAGGTCGATCGCTTGTATGTTAAGGGTTGTGAAGGTGTTTCCTCTGATGCGGTTGCTTATGGAAGGGCTCGGGGGATTGAGATCTTTGCTTAATATTATCTTATTCCTGAAGGACAATGACTGGAAATCTGCATCTTGCCTGTGAAAATTTTTGATCTAGACCATAATGTCTATATGCATAATGAATATAGTCCATAGCTAATAGAAATGACTTGCGCCAAAGAACAGACGCATAAGCGTAGCCAGCCATGTTGGATACCAGTCTAAACACCCCTCTCCTTACACCACCGCTCAACTTCCTTAGCCAACTTCTCCCTCTGGTCGCGAACCTGTGCCATCATTGGCTCGACCTGCTTGCTGTAAGCCTCGTGCGATCCGTTCTGCGCATGTCCATTGCTCTCTCCATTAGACTTGAGAGCTGGAGCAAGATACTCGTCATGGATGGAGATCATCAGGTCCATCACCGCAGATAATTGGTTCGGAAGCCACTGTTTCCGTCAGCACCTTCCACATAACCTAAATAAGAGAATGAAGCAAGCATACCGTAACAATCGGACTCCCACCCGTAGCAGTAGGATGTGGCGTCCTACGAATGATATACTCCCGCGCAAACAACCAGTGACGCCAGCGAAAGCTCCTCACATGGTCCAGTGTCTTCAGGAGAAGAATAGCGGTCTCGACATCCTTGACTGCGTACTCGCGCACGCCCACTTCCGCTGCTTTGGCGTTGATGTGCGCGAGGAAGTCGCGGTGGGGGTGGGGGCGGTAGGAACGAAATTCGTGGAGAATTTTGGTGAGAGGGGTAGAGGGCATGGGGATTTGGCAGAGGTGGTCTAAGAGAGGGATCTTTTTGTTGTTAGTAATAGTGTTGTTGGAAGGATGAGGGGAGGAGGGGCTTACCATGCTGTCGTTGGCACCACTTTCACCGCGGAAGTAGAGGGGTTTGTTGTCTAGGACACCGTCGTAGACGACACCATTTGGGAACATTGATTGGTTTGTGATGCCGAAGATGAAGACGCGGAAGGAAAGGTATTCATGAGGCTTGGAGTTACCCCACATATCTATAGGCCTTTGTTAGCAACTACTGCAACTTCTCAGAATAAACAGGAAGGGCAAAGTAAAGTACCCTCCATAGATGCTTCAATCTTCTCCATCGCCGTGAGAATCTCCCTAAACCCATCATTGATCTCCGAGCGAGGACCGGCCTTCTCCAAGGTATCGACAACCCGAACAGCACCGCTGATCAAGCTACCAGACCACTTGACCATGTCGACATGAGTCAGAATAAAGCCTGCTTCGGAGCTCTTAGGGTCAAGACCACCTTCGAAGGCCCGGACCAGACGGAGGTTAGAGTACGTCAAGCCCTTGGACGGTTCAGCAAGGTGGTAGTTGAAAAGGGAGTAGGCGGCAGCATAGGACATGAAGGGTGGGATGTCCAGTCTTCAAACAGT